>JASTWR010000537.1:0-116212 GCA_030770355.1 Harpagoxenus sublaevis | reverse complement strand
TCACTAGAGTGATGATTTGTACTTAAAAATTCACGAATAATTTTATTGGACAACCAAGATCTAGTCCCGACCAATTATGGCTTTTCCTTTAATTAATGATTATTATCTTATATACGGTCGTATATAAGATATACGGTCGTATACTTTAAATTTGCTTATAAATATTATACTTATTATAACAAATAAAAGAGTTATGTTAAATGGAGCTTAATATACAAGCAATTTGATATGATACTGACATAAAACTCTTAATTAAATTAACAATAAGATACACGTAAACCAACAGTTTTAATAAAGTAACTAAAATAAATAATAATAAGTAAGACATAAATTTCGCATAAATTTATATGTACATTTTTCGCTTAGGTATTATGCGTCGATTACTTTCGGTCTTAAAATGCAATCTAAAGCTAGAATAGTACAGTCACATAATTAAATTGATAATCAATTTAATAATACCAAAACTAATACGTATCTTTATCATTGCAAAGAATATATGTTGCGAAAAATATCACCCCAACCAGGGTTCGAATTTGAACCTCCCTATTATCCAGAACGGGCGTCTTCACCAATTCAACCACTGAGATGTGTGGTGATATTTATCACAACAATCTAAAAATATTTAAGAGAACATCTCTTAAAACAACGTGATAAATCAAAAGTAGGTATAATAAAGTAAGTAGTTAAAATAACTAATACTAACAGATTACTTAGTACATCAAATTTTTAAAATACATTTTGTTTTCTTAAAATTGCATCTTGCAGCAAGCCAAGCCTGTAGAATGCACTATAAAGTTGCAGGATTGAATTCTTTAAAAAAATCTTTAAATTTAAAAATACTCAACGAAACGTTTCCGTCAAAGTCAATTATATTTTTTACTGTCCTTTTGATTAGATATGCAAGAGTTACAAATTACAGCTTTCTTTTCTAGTTTCTAGTTTGCATCTTTTTAATATAATGCGCTTTTAGTGTGCGCTTTATTCTCTGTCTCATTCGTTTGTTTAACTCTGGGCATAATTATGTAGCAATATAACATTACGCAGCAACATGTGACAATCTAATCATGCATTATTATGTCATACGTTATAATCAAGATTAATACAATGTCCGCAGAAATAAATTATAATTGTGAAATCTTACTTACTTATAAGTAATTCTACATCTGTAATTTTAGAGTAACATCTGTAATGTTAGAGTAAATAATTCCAAAAATAATTTTATATCGGTATTTCTCAATTACCTGATTCTTACGCTTCGTGCTACAAGCGTACAACAAACTTTTTACAAATAGTGTACTTTGAATCCTACATATATTATAATGTAAACAAATATGTATAAAACAAATATTCTCATTTACTCACGTAATTCCGCCGCATGCGCTGTTGCAAGCGCAAAAATAAAAAGAGCAGCAAACATTTTTTTAAACAAAAGAGATCTTTCCGTGAAGTAGAATCTTCTAAAATATCTCTTCACGAGAACGAGCCTAATCAATATACGGCAAACACGAGTTAAGAGCAACGCGAACTACTGATCGAACTATAATACACTGTATTGTAAATCCTTCTATTTTATAATCTCCCCTCAATTTTCACGTTCATTCTACTGGCACATGCGTAGAATGAAAATGCTGCTACACATTCTGTATTTTACTTATTATTTTGCTCTGCGCATGATCATACAACAACTATGAGAATAGAAAGAGGGCAGCGCAAGAGGGAAATTAGTTCTACAGAAAAACAGCTAATCTCTTAATCTGCACATAGTTGCGATTGCAAACTAAAGAGATCTAAATTGCAAATGTATTCTCTTATACAACGCAAGTATTATAAAAAATATAGGACTTTGAGACATTTGATCAAGAGACACGGTAGTGTCTCGCGCCAAGTACGCGCGGAGCGAGACAGCCGTGGCTCTATAATACGCGACGCGACGAATTATATACATATATTGATTGCCCTATTAAACTGTTTAATGCAAACTGTTTAAATGGTACACTGCGTTTCTCGTTTAAATTTCAACAGTTAATAATAAAAATAAGACCAAAAACAATCGTTTTACGGAGTACATAGAAGACAAAGCGCCTAAATTTATTGACAACATGTATAACAGACACGATATCACATTATCTACATTTGTTGATTAGACTCAGCTTTGTAAAGCTTCTATGTATGTACGAATTCTCCGAAATTTCAAATGTGTGTAACACGAGAACTGATCAATTAAATTTTAAAGAATTATATATGAAATAGGGGTTGAAAAGACCTAAGAATACAATAAAATTAGAAAAAAATTGCCAATATAATAAAAAATGTGTGTAAATTATAAACTTGCGCATTGCTTCTTATGTACGAATTCCCCAAAATTCAAACGTCTGTATCTCAAAAACTATTCAACCAAATCTTAAAGAATTATATATGAAATAGGGGTAGAAAAGACTAAAAAATATAATAAAATTAGAAATAGCCTGATATTTCAAAATTTGCAATAGTTAGAGCAACTACGGGCATTTCTAAAAAAATTCAAAATTTTATAAAAAAGAAAGCCCTTTACCGATCATCGTTAAATTTACTACCAACCTTTCTTAAATGATATTCTATCAATAAAAAAAATTCAGCCCGATATCTCAATATTTGAGGAAGTTAGAGCAACCACGGGCATTTCTAAAAAAATTCAAAATTTGATTTAAAAAGAACCTTTTTACCAATTATCGCCAAATTCAATACCAACTTTCCTTGAATGATGCTCTATTGATTAAAAAAAAACAGTCCAATATCTCAATATTTGCGGATGTTAGAGCAACCACGGACATCAAATCAGCACATACACACACACACACACACACACACACACACACACACACACACACACACACACACACGGACATTTTTTTTAATGCAATTTTTCGACGTTTTAAAACATTCTGAACAAATTGCAGCGGCAACTAAAAAAAAATTTTTCACAAAAACAAAGCTTTCTCTATGAGGAAGCAAAAAGGAAACTGGGTTTAATCAACCAAATCTTAAAGAATTATATATGAAATAGGGATAGAAAAAACTAAAGAATATAATAATAGAATTAGAAATAGACCGAGATATCTCAAAATTTGCGGAAGTTAGAACAACCACGAACATTGCTCCAAAAATTCCAAATTTTATTAAAAAAGAATCCCTTTACTGATTATCGCCAAATTCAATCCCAATCTTCTTTAAACAATACCCTATTGATTAAGAAAAAAATTTAACCCAATATTTGCAATTTTTTTAAATTAAATGCGTTTACAAAATGCAATCAAAATTTTTGAAATAATTTTTTCAGTTTTTTTTTATAACAATAGATTTCTATTATTATTCTATCAAGTAGCTCTTGCTGAGAAAACAGATTAAAAAAAAATTTTTTCACCGATCCTCGCCAAATTCAATAACAACCATTTTTCTATTTTTATTATATTTTTCAGTCCTCTCTACTCCAATTTCATATATAATTCTTTAAGATTTGGTTGATCAGTTCTTGAGTTATACAGAGTGAGTCATTTTAATCTATCAACGCTAATATCTCGAAAAATATGGAAGATACAGAAAAATGTTTCAGACCAAAGTTGTATGGTCTAAAGGGGGACATAAGATGGTGGCAATGATTTGACTTTGGATGGTCGTTTGAAGCTCACGTGAACGTCACCTTTAATTTCTTAAATGGAACCCCCTATATTGTAGTATATCGTTTGAAAGGGCATAAAATAAGAAAAATTTTGGCGCAAACCAGAAGTCGATACGTTGACCCGTTCGGGAGTTATTTAGGGTCAAAAATTGATTTTTTCCAACTTTGACTTTAAATAACTCCCGAACGAATCAACGTATCGACCTCTGGTTTGCGCCAAAATTTTTCTTATTTTATGCCCTTTTAAATGATATACTACAATATTAAGGGAGTTTCATTTCAAATTTTTGAGTTGCAGTCCCCTGGAACAGTAAAAAGTTTTAAGTAAAACCCCCATATTGTAGTATATCATTTGAAAGGGCATAAAATAAGAAAAATTTTGGCGCAAACCAGAGGTCGATACGTTGATCCGTTCGGGAGTTATTTAAAGTCAAAGTTGGAAAGAGTCAATTTTTGACCCTAAATAACTGCCGAACGGGTCAACGTATCGACCTCTGGTTTGCGCCAAAATTTTTCTTATTTTATGCCCTTTCAAACGATATACTACAATATAGGGGGTTCCGTTTAAGAAATTAAAGGTGACGTTCACGTGAGCTTCAAACGACCATCCAAAGTCAAATCATTGCCACCATCTTATGTCCCCCTTTAGACCATACAACTTTTGTCTAAAACATTTTTCCGTATCTTCCATATTTTTCGAGATATTAGCGTTGATAGATTAAAATGACTCACCCTGTATATAAGCGAAAAAAATAATGAAGAAGCAATGTGCAAGTTTCTAATTTACACATTTTTTTTATTATATTGGCAATTTCTTTCGAATTCTATTATATTCTTCAGTCTTTTTCTATCCTTATTTTATATATAATACTTTAAGATTTGATTGATCAGTTCTTGAGTTATATATAAGCAAAAAAATGATATAGAAGCAATGTGCAAGTTTCTAAGTTACACACTTTTTTATTATATTGGCAATTTTTTTCTAATTCTAATATATTCTTCAGTCTTTTCTACTCCTATTTCATATGTAACTCTTTTTAAGATTTGGTTGATTAGTTCTTGAATTAAAGGCATTTAAAATCCGGAGAATCCGTACATATATAAAAGCTGATTGTGAGTCTAATGAACGAAATCTTAAAGAATTATATATGAAATAGGGGTAGAAAAGACTGAAGAATATAATAAAATTAAAAATAGCCCGGAGAATCCGTACATATATAAAAGCTGATTGTGAGTCTAATAAACCAAATCTTAAAGAATTATATATGAAATAGGGATAGAAAAGACTGAAGAATATAATAAAATTAGAAATAGCCCGATATCTCAAAATTTGTGGAAATTAGAGCAACATTTAAAATTTCAAAGAATCCGTACTTACATATAGAAGCCTTATAAAACTGGAGATTTAATCAACCAAATCTTAAAGTATTATATATGAAATATGGATAGAAAAGACTGAAAAATATAATAAAATTAGAAATAGCCCAATATCTCAATATTTGCAAAAGTTAGAGCAACCACGGACATTTCTAAAAAAATTCAAAATTAAAAAAAAAAGAACCCCTTTACCGATTATCGCCAAATTCAATACCAACCTTCCTTGAATGATACTTTATCGATTAAAAAAAAAACAGCCCAATATCTCAATATTTGCAGAAGTTAGAGCAACCACGAACATCAAGTCCGCACATACACACACACACATATACACACATACACGCATACGGCCATACGGAAATTTTTTAAATGCAATTTTTCGACGTTTTAGAACATTCTGAACACATTGGCAGCGGCAACTAAAGAAAAAATTTTTTCACGAAAACAAAGCTTCCTCTATGAGGAAGCAAAATGTGCATTATTACTTTTTACGAATTACTATACTTTTGCTTCCTCATAGAAAAAGTTTTGTTTTCATAAAAAAAGAATTCATTGAGTTCTTGCTGCCAATGGGTTCAGAATGTTGTAAAACGTCGAAAAATTGCATTTTAAAAAAGTGTCCGTGTGTGTGTGTATGTATGTGTGTATATATGTACGGATTTGATGCCGTGATTGCTCTATCTTCCGTAAATTTTGAGATATCGGGCTCAATTTTTATTCAATTGATAGAGTATCACTTAAGGGGGGAACCTGCTTTAGGACGCTTCAAAATAAATAATTTTTTGCGATTTTTTTTTGGCTTCAATAAAACAAATCTTTTCTAAACTTCTGAGGTGTTTTAGTACATATTTTGACATTAACAAAAAAAATTTTGAATACAAAAATATTGATCTTTAATATGAAATAATTAAACAAATTCAGAATCTTTAATCGACTAAACTGGCAATATTCAATCATCTTATCGAAATAAACTTTATTGAAAGACTGCGAGCCGACCAGATTTGTCAGATTCACACAGCACGTTTCAGATCAAATCGAGATGATGAAAATTTGACCATGGATTTGGTCCGTTGATGTAGATAGTTTAAATTAATTTTAATTTTTATTGCGAAAAATATTACCCCAGCCAGGATTCGAACCTGGAACCTCCCGCATTCCGTTCGGGCGTCGTAACGGAAGGTTCCAGGTTCGAATCCTGGATGGGGTAATATTTTTCGCAATAAAAATTAAAATTAATTTAAACTATCTACATCAACGGACCAAATCCATGGTCAAATTTTCATCATCTCGATTTCATCTGAAACGTGCTGTGTGAATCTGACAAATCTGGTCGGCTCGCAGTCTTTCAATAAAGTTCATTTCGATAAGATGATTGAATATTGCCAGTTTAGTCGATTAAAGATTCTGAATTTGTTTAATTGTTTAATTATCACTGGCGAATTAAGTAATGTATTATTATTATTTAATATGAAATGTTTAGCGATATTCACAACGCTTCTTTTTGATCCTCGTACACTATAGCGTGCGTAATTTTTGTTTGTAACAAAAAAACAAAAACATTTCTTAATTTTCATGTAATTACCTTCTATGCAAACCTAAAAAACTTTTTAAATATCAAAAATTAAACAAATTGTAAGACTTTGAAAAAAAAGTTCTATTGTTAGTCAGTTTTCTAAAAGTAAATAAATTATTAAAAATATTACTCATTTTTATTCTTGCAAATATTGTAACAGTAGATAGGGAGACCGGGGCGAAAACGTCTTCGGAGTAAAATCGTCAAATCAAATATCTCGGAACCTGTATATTGTGCAAACTTGCTATTAACATTGTAAACGCTGCTTTTGGTATCCATGTGACCAACGGAGTTTCGGCAGGTTACCTGCCGTGTTATGATTTTTACGAGGGCAAACGTGTTTTCGGAAGGTAAAAGTAAAATTTTCTGCGCGTGGAAATTTTGTAATATCTGCAATAATATTTGCTCTCCAAATCTCGAGGTACTGATTATAAAGAGTAACACATGCTGAACACAAATCTAGTGTAGTTTTTTTTATTATCGTTGATGTCTAATATTTCGCGGGCGATCCAACCTGAAACTTGTGTTTGGGGCTAATTCGTCACTAAGCACCCGGGGTGAACTTTTATAATATTGGCAAATTTTATTATATTTTTCAGTCTTTTCTACCCCTATTTCATATATATTTTTTTAATATTTGGTTGATTAGTTCTTGAGTTATAGAATCCGTACACACACAAAAACACAAAATGATTAAACATTTTAACATTTTAATTAATAAAAGTTTATATTTTTTTATTAACAATTAATTAATGAAATGTATCCTATCAGTTTTCATAATCGAAATTATGTATTTATGGAGTGACGACTCTGCCCCGGCATTTTTGACATTTCAATTTTTCCATTGTTGTCGTTTTGGCTCTATACCTGTTAAACAAAGCGACGTAGACAAAAATTTCCTATATAAATTTTGTAGCTATAGTTCACTCTTTAAAACGGTACACCAAATTTAACTAAAATTATTTATTTTGTTGTTAAAAATCGGCACCGAGGAAAAACTGTCGATCTCGCCCCGGTCTTCCCTACTTTGAGACTTTTTGAACAAAGGCATTGATCAGGAACTGTCCTCAAATTATACAGTCAGTATATATTTGTACTTAAATTATACATTCAGTATATGTAGAAATGTCCTCAAATTAAACATTCTACTTAACACTCTTAAAACATAATTTATATCTCCAAAATAAAAGTTTTATCCCAATGCTTCTCATTGTGAGTCATGTGACAGATCGAACTCTGTAATAACTTGTATTAACTGTAAAGGCGACCACTATTCTTTTGACGTTTTTTGTCCCGTATTTCAAAAACATAAACTCATTAATACTGTTATGGCACTTGCCAACGTTTCACAATTTAGAGCCAAGAATTTGATCATCTCGAAAAAGATTACTTCATGTAACCAGGCGGAGAGATTGTTGAGATCTGCAGCTTTTTGTGGCTGGAATTTTGGGAATTTTGTAGGTGGGACGGAGTCTGGAGGAAGTTCGGGTCGGTTTCCGTCTCGACTTTCTCGAGTTGATTTTCCCCTTTTGAGGAGGGCTAGGAAGCCTACATTTAACAGTTTTTCTGATACGAATTCCTCTTCCCGTAATGAGACACTAAAGGCTCCTAATGTGAGTTATCAATCAGAAGTTCCTCAAAATAGTGTATCGGAGATTCGGAATCCTTCCAATGTAGATGTTGCTATTGCTTTTCCTCGTCCTGATAGTATAATAGAAGACTTAAAGAAAATATATGTTTCGAATTCAAATGTAAAGGACAGAAACTTGGCTCTTGTTGAATATATGAGAGTTCTTTTCGGCAATGAATCCGCGGTTAATAATTGATTAGTTCTTTAATTAAATTTACTTGCTTATTAATATAGTTCCTTTGATTATATTTTCTTTTCTTATGATATTATTTTCTCTAACTCTCTTAAAGTTTTTGCAATGGAATATTAGAAGTGCTTCTGACAAACAACCGGAGTTTTCGAGTTTTATTAGGGACTATGATATTGTTTGTCTACAAGAAACTTGGCTCCAAGGTCAGGGTTATTTTCATTTTAAAGATTTCTTTACATTTAGAAGTGATAGAGACCATAGGGGGGGAGGTACAGCGATCTTATATAGGAAAGAGCTAGATCCTGTTCTCGTCAATGTAAAATTTACGGATTTTTTAGATATTGAATATTCAGTTATTTCTATTAAATGCTCCAGATTGCACCAGAATCGAGTTTTTATTATTTCTTTATATAAACCACCTATATATATATATAGGTGGGAAAAAAGTCGGGGGAAAAAAAGTCGACCAACCAGCTTCATTCAAATGTACATTATATATATATATATATATATATATATATATATATATATATATATATATATAATGTACATTTGAATGAAGCTGGTTGGTCGACTTTTTTTCCCTCGATAGACTCCTCCTTGAGTTCTGAAGGGGTCGTTATCTGTGGAGATTTTAATACGCAGCAGCTATCTTAAGGTTCTTCTCATTCGAACCGGGACGGAAGAGCTTTGGCGGAGGCATTGGTCCATTCGCGTTTCTCTTATTTAAATGATGGTAACCCTACTAGAGTCTCTGATAACGTGAATCATATTAGTGTTCCTGACCTTACTTTAGTTTCGAGTGATATTAGTTCGAGATATTCTTGGTCTACTTTGGATGATCCAATGGGTAGTGATCACTTTCCTATTGTTACTCAATTCTATTTTGGTTATGGTGTGGAGGAATCTCGAAATGATCTAGGTAAGAGAAGAATTAATGTCGCTTCCTTTGATAAAGCACTTTTTGCGAGTTAGTGGATTCTAGTATGAACAGGGTTTCTGCGACCATGGATTCTGCTACAAGAAAGTATGAGTGGTGGTATGAGTTTAATTGATAGTGCATTGCGTGCAGGAGCTAAAATCTTAGACTCAAGGGAGGTTACAGTTATTGACCCTTCTTTGGGTACTTGTAAGAGCTTTCCGATCGGTTCTTCAAAAAAGAAGGTAAGACCGCCTTGGTGGGATGAGGAGTGTACGCATGCTGTATTTAATAGAAGTAAGGCGTTCAAAGAGTTCAAATCCTCTTCTATTAAGGAAAATCTTTTGAAATATAGAAAGTTTTCTAGGGAATGTAAAATTATGATTCGTCGTAGAAAGAAAATTAATTTTTTTAATTTCATTGATGACATTAATTTTAATTGGAATGCTAAATCTTTTTGGGATACTGTCGGTGCTTTCAAAAAGAGTATTTTCTTTAATAGACCTAATCCTCCTACTGAGAGTAGATCGCTGGCCATCGATAGGGCAATTGCTAGTCTCGCCTCTCCTTGGGCTTCTGATTCTTTTGAGAGGGAAGAAGTCTCTGATTCGTTACCGTCCTCTATATTTGAAGATAAATTTTCGTTACAAGAGTTAAAAGTTATTATAATGTCTTTAAAAGTTAGAAACTCCCCGGGGCCAGATCTTATTAGTAACCAGCTGCTACGGATTTTACCTGATTCGGCTATAATTAATTTACTTGATATTTTTGATTTGATTATGGAGGACGGTTCCTTTCCGGAACATTGAAGATTTTTTTATGTCTCTTTGATTCCGAAGCCCAATAAAAATGAATTTAGACCAATCTCGTTGGCCTCATGCGTTCTCAAAGTTCTGGAAAAACTTGTTAAGAAAAGATTAGAAAAATTTCTTGAGCTTGATTATACATTCCCTAACTGTCAATTTGGTTTTCGAAGGGGCAAATCCTGTGAAGATTGCTTGGCATTCATTAACGTAGAGATATATCAATCTTTTGCCTTACGCCAAATAACTGGTGCTATATTTTTAGATATAAAGGGTGCGTACGATAATGTTAACCCTCAAATCTTATTTAAAATGATTAATAAGCTTAATATTCCTGTAGGATATAAAAAGTTTCTGAGAAACCTGATTGTCCCAAGAAATGTTAACTTCTATGAATCTGGTAGATTTTTTGGTAACCGTCTCCTTCAGTGGTCTTTCTCAGGGTTCGGTACTTAATCCCGATCTCTTTAAACTTTACCTAAAAGATATTCTTAAATTTATTCCGCATAATGTTAAAGTTATTCAGTTCGCTGATGATATAGCTTTTTTATGTTCAGATTCTCACCTTGATACAATATTATCGACTCTAAAAAATACTTTTGATGTGATTCGGGAGTGGTTATCGGACTTGGGTTTTGATATCTCTTTGCCTAAAACCCAATTTACTACTTTTCATAGAAAGAGAACGATTGTTACTTCCGTTAAGTTGGAGGTGGCTAATGGTTTTTTACCATTCATGAATACGATTAAATATTTAGGTATGAGCATGGATGTTGGTCTCAGATGGCGTAACCATATTAGCTTACTTCGCACTAGGACTATGTGTTTTTTCAATATCTTAAGATGGTTAGCTGGTCGTACGTGGGGTATTGATCCCCTTAAAGACCTAAATTTTTTTAATGCCACCATTGGGGCACAATTGGAATGGGGAGCAATATGGTATATAAGCGCGGCTAATACATATACGTCTATAGTTGAGAAGCTCCTATGTTCAGCCTACAAGATTGCACTGGGTTTACCTAGATCCACGCCTAATCGGGTTTGTTGGCATTTCGGTGGACAAAGGTCATTCATGAGAAGAATTGCCTATAAGTGCGATAAATTTCTATATAAGGCTATTCAATTAAGAAATACTAAGCTTATTAATAAACTTATTTATCTATATAATATTTCTGTTAACACGGCTTCCAGAAATATTCCGTACATTGTTAAAAGGTGGCCTCTCCCAAGGAACACACCAAAGTCAACAGATAGTCATAATGACTATATTTTTATTCAAAATTATAGTCACGCATTTTCTGTATGACAAAAAATTGACGGTCACAATAAAGTCAAAATTATATAAAAATATTTTACCATCATTTTACCATTGTTTTGACGACATTTTGACTTTATTGTGACTTTCACTGTTCTATCTAGTGCATATGCTGCAATAACGAAAAGATAAGTTCTCAAAATCAGTATGCTTGAAAGTTACTTTTCGATGACTTTACCTTAATAATTTTATACGTGGAATAATAAAAGGAATCGAATAATATAAAAAAAAACAAAAAAATTAATTTTAAAAAATTTATTGCAATTTGTGGACAAACTTAATTTTGAAAAATTACAAATGTAAAAATTAATATTATTATTCGATTTCTTTGATTATTTTATATGTAAAAGTATTCAGGTAGTCATCGAAAAGTGAATACTTTACAAAATATTTCATATTTTATATTATAAATATCATGACAAAATATGAAATATCTCAGTAAATTCTTAACAACAGAGAACTTTATTATAATGTTTTAAAAACGTCGTGACAAGAGCTACAAGAATATACAATAAAAATAGGGGTTTCTATATAAAAAATTTAGATCAAAAGCACCTTAAATTTTTTTAATAAAACACCATTGGAGGTTAAATAAAAAATAGTTTTTATTGCATATTCTTATAGCCCTTGTCGAGACGTTTTCAAAACACTATAATGCAACTCTCTTTCAATAAGAATTTCCTGAGATATTTTTAGAAAGATGCACGGTAGCGCATCTTTCCGTGGTAGCTTGCAATGACACCGATAGGTGGCGCATAATGGTGTGATTAACTCGTAAGAAAGTTTCAGTTGAGAGTGAATATAAGCAGGTTTAGGCGAAGCAAAATCATAACATCCGCAAGACATATATCTTTGCCAGCAACATTGCTGCGATGATATAAATATATAAGACCATATTTTCCAAAGTAAGATATGTTTTTCAAATATTAAATAACTTTCAAATATGAAACAATATTATTTCTTCAAATCTTAAATTAACATTCAGCGAACACTCGGGAAACTTCAACATGGGTACAGTAAGGCTTTTTCTTGACGTCAATAAGCAATCAAATTTTGTAACGAAAAATCGTCATGTTGACTTTTTCTGCCGTGATGTAACTATGACGTCAAAATGACGTCAAAATGATGTTATTTTGACTGCGATGTGTTCCTTGGGCTGTAGTTGATCCTTTTAGAGGCAGTCTTTATACTTGGACCTTTCATCCTGTTTTTTCTTATCCCGATAGATTTAACCTTGCTTCTACTTCCTTTGACACAACATCTGGTATGTTAGCCAGAGATAACGGATCGCCTAACCAAGCGTTTATTAATCTTATTTCCTTTTATCGATCCTCCCCGGAGGAAGTTGTTATTTATACTGATGGTTCGAGATTTGAGTCAGTAGACGGAATCTGTGTTGGATGTTCCGTTTGGATTGCACAATTTAAATTATTGCTTAAGTATGAATTGAATGTTTTGTCTAGCTCTTTTACAGCAGAATGTTTGGCTATCTCTAAGGCTATCGACCTTATGTGGTCCCAATCATGGAACTTCATTAATGTTTGCACGGATTCCCTTAGCGTTATTCAGGCGTTGAGTAATGAGAATCACGATTATAACTTTCTCCGCTTATTCCGGATTAAAAAATGAAGCTATCTTTGGCGGCTTGCGAGAATAAACATATTAAATTCTCCTGGTGTCCGTCTCATAAAGGATTCAAGGAAATGAAGTGGCTGACAGAGCTGCTAAGGAGGCTGCTATTGATGGAATCTTTCTGGATAACAGGGTCTCGTTTAAGGATGCGCTCTCGTATAATATACAGATTTATGAGGATATTGATTCTCAGTTTTTGAGAGATATTGATATAGGCACGGGAAAGTACTACATGGATAAATTTTCAGCCATTAATTTGAAATCTTTGTTAAAGTATAGAGGTAACCGTAATGATATTTGTATGTTAATTCGTTTTGTTACGGGTTATTCGTATGTTGGAACCACAAAGTTTAAATTCGGTTGGATTGATTCCCCCGGTTGTTTTTGTGGGGAGGAGTTACAGGACATCAACCACATATTTTGGTCCTGTCCTTTGTATAATGACGAAAGATCTATTTTGATTAATGGTCTTTTGAATAATCATTTATTAGCGCCTTTTTTCAGTAGAGTATTTGATTGGTAATTTGGATGTTAAAATAAGTAAATTAATTATTTTTTTGCGAATAGTTTGATTTTGAATTTATAATCTATCAAGCCTTTGAGAACTCTCACCTTAAGATTGCTTTGACTATGCGCTCCACTTTTGCCTTATCGTGAGAGTACTGTTAAGCAGTATTTACTGAATCTCTAAGAGGGCGCCTCCGACCCAAACTGAGAAAACTGAGGCTCCTCTAGTATATAAATTATCGTGGTACTATGACTGAATATTAGACTCGGAAATCCATTGGGTCAAAGGAAAGGAAAGGAAAGCGTAGCAGCGTGTGCGTCAGAAGGTAAACAATAGGATTTGGCGGCGACGTGCGACGAAAAGAGGAAAACCGTGACCGAGAGAAAGAAGGTTCGATTTGCGGCGAAAACTGGCAAGAAGGCGTCTTCCCGACGGCCGTCGACGGATCGAACAAGCTTGGAGACACCGCAAGCCTCAACGCGGCGAAACCTAACCTCTTCCCGCTGCCCACACTGCGCAAGTATGAGGCTGGTTTCGCGGAGAATCGTGCGAGGGGTGCCGCGAGGATGAGAGCTGTCGACCGTCTTGCTCCGGGGACGACGACGTGCGAACGCGAGGGACGCCGGACGGACGCCGTCGATCGAGCGCCGATCCGCACGTGATTGGTGTGAGCGCGACGTGGCTGGCGCGAGCGAGGAGGGAAGGATATGCGACAAGTATGTCATCGCGGTTACTGGAAATACTAGGTGCCCAAGAGGAAGCGGCAAAAGTTCAACTGGACCGATTTCGAGAACATGTGCGAGCCCGAGGGGTTTCGGTTGAAAATGGTGAGTGATTGCCTGCCGGCGTGGCTTGTTTCCGCGATGGGAAAAAACGTTCGATGTATCTCGGCGACATCAATCTTCATGTGCCTCGAGAAGTGCTATGAATAATAGATGTTAATACGCTGGCCTGCACGCAAAAATAATTTTCTTTAATTTATATATTGTAATTAAAGGAAAAGAGATTTTTATATATGTTATATCTAGTATATTTTTTTATTCTGCAGATTGCAAGGCGCAATACTCTTCTTCTAGAAAGATGTCTAATTCTAGCACGGATAGAATGAAATTAAATGACACGTAATCTCAATTTTAAACAGGATGCTATCTGCCGCACGACACTCACGGGTCGGGTACCTCGTGCTGCAGGTCGTAATCAGAATGCCTCATGCAGTGGAATTAGTCCCATTGGAAGATAAGGCCAACAATGCAATAATAAGTAGGTTTTCACTATCACATTGCCAGTTCAAGGAGTATAATACATTAATAAATACATCTACATCATATAATTAAAATCGATATTTTTTCTATATTTTTTTCAGAATATTTCAAAAGCGTTGCAAAAATAAAAGGTTGGACGAAACAATCAACACGATCGCTTTTTTTATGCAATTACGCAACGTATTGGTGAAATTAAGAGAGAAAAAAGAAACGCAAATAGAAATCACCGAAGTAATAACTCATTGAGTTTAACATTGTAAACAGATAGTTTATATGTATATCTAATATTTTCTATATATTTCTTCCGTTTAACTAAACTTATTGTTAAATTAAAAATAGTAAGATTCTCTCTTATCTTTAACTGCGATCGAAACTTATACTGAATACTTTTATCATAAAATAATAAGATTCCTAGGTTTTTCTTTAATTGATTATACATATTAAATATTTTTTGGTAAATATGCATATTAGGTCAAACCTCACCAATGGCCTTGACCTTGACATATGTTGTCAAGGTCACCCTCCTGAGTGACCTTTAGAAGGTTTTAGCTGGCGGCCATTGTTTATTAAAAAATTATAAACAAAAAAAGTTTAAAAAATATAGCAGTTATTTTGAGTATTGAAAGGCATAAACGACCTTGACCTTGACATATGTTGTCAAGGTCACCCTTCTGAGTAACCTTCAGAAAGTTTTAGCTGGCGGTCATTGTTTATTAAAAAATTATAAACAAAGAAAATTTGTTGGGAAAAATTATTTTAAGCAGTAAATTGTTAGAATATTGAAAGGAAAGTTATTTAAAGCAGAGAATAGAGAAGTATATGATACAACTTACAAAGCACATACAAAGCACACACTTGTAAAGCGCGCCACTAACCTATAGGTTTTGTCAATAACCAACTATTATCTGCTTTAACAAAGCTTTAACATGCTTTTGCCATGATTAAAGCAGAGAATACTTGTATTTACACTTTCCAATACATAAAATTGTATATATACTTTTCAATATACCAACTATTCTCTGCTTTAAATAATTTTCCCCACCAAATTTTTTTGTTTATAACTTTTTAATAAACAATGACCGCCAGCTAAAACCTTCTGAAGGTCACTCAGGAGGGTGACCTTGACAACATATGTCAAGGTCAAGGTCGTTTATGCCTTTCAATACTCAAAATAACTGTTATATTTTCAATTTTCTTTTTGTTAATAACTTTTTAACGAACAATGACCGCCGGCTAAAACCTTCTGAAGGTCACTCAGGAGGGTGACCTTGACAACATATGTCAAGATCAAGGTCATCGGTGAGGTTTGACCTAATATGCATATTTACCTATTTTTTTTATAGGTCATTGTACATTGCACACTATTATGTGTACATTGCACATTTAGAATACGTATTCGATTTATTCTAAAGCGCAAATTTTATTTCTTTTTAAAGCTCTGAAAATCGAAGTACGCATTACATTAAGAGAGGTAACGTTGTTTTTTATTAAAGAATTTTTCTTCGCAGTTTTTAATCAACATCTATATTTTTTGGGTGTGCATTACAATCAGTAAAATATAATTAACTACGTTGATAATATTAGAATTTTATTTACAAAAATTTTTTTTGTTTGCTCTATATGTTTCTGAGTAAAAAGTTATTTTTAATAATTTAGGTATACCTAACATCAAAATTTTACTTTATATAAAGAATTGTATTTTCCATTGTACTTTATTAATCTTTTCCTAATAAAAGATGTATGTGTATGACAGTTTGTCTTATATTTTAATTTTTATGTTTTGTACTCCACAAATTATTTTATTATATGTTAACACGAGAGATTTTGTATGATTATATACGATCATATATAATTATATATATTTGTATATTTTTATATATGGGCCTATTTCATATATATAATTATATATGTTGCCTTATATATGTTTATATATGATTATATATGGGCCGTTTTTTTCCGGGTAACCCTGATCTTTATTTGTATGCTGTATATACTTACTGAAATTTGCTAGTTATATCTTTTCTATCTTTATACTTAGTCTTGTTTTTGATTGTTTCATCACCGAATTTTAACTGTTTTTTTTTGTAGTTATAGTTGTTTGTAGATCCTTTACTAGTTTAGTTAAGGTTTATATTTAAATTATTCCTATTAAAATTTCTCGGATATACTCCTATTCTATATTTTGATGTGGATATATTTAGTTAGTTTAGTTTAAGGTTTATTATGCGTTTCCTTATTTTGTAAACTATATTTTTAGTCAGCCTACAGAGTTTCCATGTTTTCTTCGTCTTTATAATATATTGATACGACGTTATTTCATTGTAATTTGGAATTTCCGTTGGCGTGTTTACGTTTGTGTCTTTTGTCTTCGTTTGGTATGCAGTATCTTCCTTTTGTTTAAATGTTTTTGTCGAACTTTTGTAATGTTTCGAACATTTGATATGTTTGGCCTGTCTCCTGAACTTCCTCGTGGTTTGCCACCTGGGGAAGGGAGGTTTGGAATGCGGGCCTTTATTTTGGCCATGTCACGTTCATTTTGCTGCTTATGCGGCTTTATTATATAAAAACTATAAATAGAATTGTTGTTTATCGAGGTATATACGAAGGAAGGAGAGTGTATTTCATGTTTGTTTCGCGGCTTTATTACAGAAATATATACAAATTGAATAGTTTCTAATTGGATTGAGTTATTTATGCATGAAGAATGTATTACTTCATTAATTAGAGAAGAATAGTTAAGGCTATTTGTTGCTTTGTCTTATTAGTTTCTTTATTTTTTTATTTATCATGCTTTTTGTTATGGAGCTCTATGATCATTTATCAACTTAACGAATTTTGAATGATTTTGTCATCATTTGATTTTCTACAAGAAAGCACCTCTCTCCCCGGAGAGTCCCCCATTATATCTTGTTTGCAAGCGTGGTACTGTGGCTCCTCTTGGAGCCAGATATCCATTAGGGTTTTAAGAAGAAGAAGAAGAAGAGCGTCGCACTTCAAGCTAGAAACGGACTTTGGTATTGTAGCATGTGGTGGGGAATGCCTTCTGTCGTGTGTGTCATCATGTACGTCTGCGCCTAATAGCTGGGCGCTCGCGAGCGTTTGCAGGCGCCCGTGCCTAGTTTCAGCTTTCAGCGTTTTGCCGATCCTTAGACTATAGAACTTGATATAGTCAACTGTCAAAGTCGTTCGTCAGGAATAGACAATCTAATGCAATTTCGTGGTTTTATACTAAAATGAATATTAATCGATAATATGATCGATATATAAATTACGTTACATACCAAGAATAAATAAAAGATATAGTCAAATATACTTGCCTAACATGATAAATATAGAACTTGAAAATAATAAATAAACGGTAATCTGTCGAATTCAGTGTTTATCTTAATTATAAAAATTTATCATGTCAATAACAACAAAAATACTTATGATTAATATGGTACGCAAAATACTTGTTAACTTCATACTTGCTCAAGTGATGACGAATCGGATGCTATATTTAAAGATTGCGTCAGCAGCAGCATTAGCAGCAATCGACCGTCAGCTTTCGACGCGTAACGTTGTGCCTTTTGGTATCATTTTTGCTATATTAACAGCACGATAAATAAAAGTATTCAAGAAACAAACTGGTTGTGAAAAAGTGCAATAATTGATTCTACTTTCCACAAAACTATATGGTGTTTACTAATTTAGTGGAATAGCTGTGATATATGTATCAGTATGATATATATAATTGCTTTGTCGGTGATAGCAGGTGCTTTAGGCCTTTATTATTTACTCTTCAAGGATTTGAATTACTTTGAAAAACATGGCATACCGTGCAAGACACCTACTCCTTTATTGGGAAATATGGGACCATCAATCTTTCGTCGTCAATCTGGAGCCGAACTTGTCAAGGACCTTTACAATATACATTCTGAAGCCAAATATGTTGGCGTATTTGACATGACCGTTCCAGTTGTAACAATTCGTGATCCCGAGCTTATTAAGACTATCACTTTAAAACACTTTGATCATTTCCCTGATCATCGCAGTTTCGTAGATGAAAATCAAGATCCATTATTTGGCAAAAATCTTTTCTCTATTCACGGAGAGAAATGGCGGCAAGTGCGATCCTTATTGAGCCCAGCCTTTACATCGAGCAAAATGAAAAGCATGTTTAAGCTAATGTCGGATTGCGGTGCCGTCTTTGCTAATTACTTAGCGCAATTGCCACCAGAGCAAAGGATAATGGAAATAAAAGACGCCTTTACGAGATATACTAATGATGTGATTGCTACTTGCGCTTTTGGTGTAAGTGTTGATTCCATGAGAAATCCGGAGAATCAATTCTATGTATACGGTAAGGAAGCAACTACTTTCAACAGTATTGCCTTGATAAAGCTATGCATATTTAAAAGCTTGCCTTGGTTTGCACAACTGATCAACTTGAGACTTATTCGTCAAGAAATAGCAGATTTCTTCCGAAATCTCATAGAAACCACAATAAGAACCAGGGATGAGAATGGTATTGTTCGTCCTGATATGTTGCAATTGATGATGGAAAACAGGGGTAAAGAAGGCAAGCTAGAATTGTCTATCGATGATATGGTAGCACATGCATTCGGCTTTTTCTTTGGTGGTTTCGATAGTACTTCAACGGTAATGTGCTTTGCCGCTCACGAAATCGCAGTAAACCAAGGTATTCATGAGAAACTTCAAAAGGAGATCGACCAAGTTTTGGAAGAAACGAATGGTCAAGCACCTTACGAAACGATTAATGGCATGGAATATTTAGATGCTGTGATCAATGAAGCTCTCAGGATGTATCCAGTTGCTGTAGCAATGGACAGATTATGCGTAAAAGATTTCGAGCTGCCGCCGGCATTACCAGGATTGAAACCATTTCCTATAAAGAAAGGACAAGGCATATGGGTACCAGTTTATGGACTTCAACATGATCCTAAATATTTCGAAGAGCCGGAGAAGTTTGATCCCGAGCGGTTTCGTGGTGAACGGAAAAGGAACAGTCTCAACTGCGGAGCCTATCTTCCTTTCGGTCTTGGTCCCAGAATGTGCATAGGTAATAGATTCGCGTTGCTGGAGACGAAGGTTCTACTTTTCCATCTGTTGGCCCGTTGTGATTTAAAAACCTGCGAGAAGACGCCGATACCACTCAAGATCGCTAAGGACGTCTTTACTATGAAGGCTGAAGGTGGTTTCTGGCTGAAGGTGTTACCACGGAAAAATACACATCACACTATTGCAGCTGATCTTGTTAATGAAACCCACTAAATGTAAAAAAATTTTAATAATTTTTTATAATTTTTTTTGAAAATTTGTGTGTGCAAATAAAAGAGACATAGAAAATAATTCCTGTTATTTTTTAAATAACAAAAAATAATACTTTCAATTGATATTGATTTAAAAGAAAATAATTTTTATTTCGTAAAATTGTTTAAGTTTGTCAAAATATATATGTATGATGCAGAATCTTATAATTGGAAAATTTGATATAATAAAATAAAATAGTATTTACAAAAATGAACGATCGCTCAAAACGTAGTTATATGTTATATTTTTATATAATATTATGTTATTTAAATTTCAGATAAAATGGAAACAATGAAACCGACGTGAACATAAAATAGGACATCTCTTTCTTAGTGATTCGGCAAGAAGACGTTGCGTATGTGCTTACGTTGTTGCAAGTTCAAGAAATAACAATATCCTTGCATTTATAGAAGTATTTTTGGCATATTAAGCACAGTCTTATCGTGTTTTTTAAGTTTCTTTTAAAATGATAAAAAGAGATAGTATGAAATAGATTAACTGTTCTTATCTCACGTTGATATTATCGATCAATTTGTAACGCTTATTTTCTTTGTGATATAGATGACTTTACAATTATATTGTTATATAATAACCACTTTTGTACTTTTCCATTGCATTTTCTTTATCTTTGAAACAAATATTTTCATAATTTTTACATCGATATAAAGATGTGTTATACAAACAAATATAGTTTGATCGCTACAATTAGAAACGTGATATCAAATGGCCTTTTCGTTCTATAATACATGTAAGAAGTAGGTACTAACTTTGACTTCCATTATTTCAACACTTTTGTACGGTAAATCTTTTTCTAATTGCACAGGTGTGTAAATCGTATTTACATTAATATGCTGTTCAAATTTAACAAGATTTCTAATAAGAAAATAAGTTTACGGACGAACTACCTTAAATTTAATTATTGATATTACATAGAGTGTAGAGTGCTTAAAAAGATGCATAATATAGTAATCTATATATATAAAATAGAATGTCTGTATATCTGTTCTTTATACACTTTTAAACTATTCGACCGATCTAGACGAACTTTTGCACAGTTACTCTTTACATTTTTGCGCAAAACATAGGCTACTACAAAACCTCGATACCAATCAGCGATTTTATCTCTTGGTTTTCCCGGGCGTTTTTTTGGGAACTTCGAGATTGGTTACTCGCGATGTACATAGAACCTCGATATTTTACTTACCGATTTTATCCCTTGGTTTTCCCGGGCGTTTTTTTAAGTCTGTTTGTTCTTTATACGCTCTTAAACTATTCGAACGATTTGGACCAACTTTTGTACAGTTACTCTTTACATCCTTGCGCAAAACATAGGTTACTATGGAACGTCGATATTTCATTTATCGATTACCAATTTTATCTCTTGGTTTTTCCGGGCGTTTTTTAAGTAAAATATCGAGGTTCTGTGTACATCGCGAGCGAGCAATCTCGAAATTCCCGAAAAAACGCCCGGGAAAACCAAGGGATAATTACAGTATTTGTTGAAAACTATTTCTTAATTGAACTTAATTTCAATCTAAAATCGAACTTTCGCAATAGGTTTTACAAAAATTAACAAATTACGTTACAGGCGAGCAAACAATCTCGAAATTCCCGAAAAAAATTCCTGGAGAAACCAAGGGATGAAATCGCTAATCGGTATTAATATCGAGGTTCTGTGCAACATCGTGAGCAAGCAATCTCGAAATTGCCGAAAAAACGCCTGGGAAAACCAAGGGATGAAGCCGCTGATCAGTAAGTAAAATATCGGAAAAGCGGAAATAACTTAATAGAGTGAAACTCGAGTAGAAAAAGACCGGTTGCGACATGTTTAATCAAGGAAAACATTTATGCGGTCCGATTTGAAATTAGAGGCATTTAGTTATGATCCGAATGACGAATATCAATTTCATCCGAGAGGGATAATAATTGGGAAAATGGTTGCAATATGTGATCATTGTCATGCAAAAAAGTTTAAAATTTAAGTACCTGGAATGTGTTGTTTAAACGGAACAATTAAATTACCGCCTTTAAATCAACTACCCGACAAACTCCTTATGTTTGTCCACAATATGGATATTGAAACACAAATGAAGTCGTTTGAAGAAAAACGACGCCCGGGCGAAGCTCGGGTAACCAGCTAGTAAAGTATAATAATGAGTATTTATCTTAATTAATCTATTATGTTGTTCGTTGCCATCCAGTTTAGACGTTTTTCTTAATTATTTTAATTTGTCACTTTGCGTTATAAAAATGTACATTTTTAATGTCAACCGACGCACAAAAACACTTTGTAGATTTAAGTTTATTGCTGGCACAATATCTGAGATTATAAAGTGTTGCGAAGGCGTATACATACATTTACACTTGATAAGGACTGGAATCTCAGTCGAAACGTCGTGCTAACTAATGAATAAATGTTGCCAGTTTGGTCGAAAATAACGATTTCTTATTATTATTTACTGGCGAAAAAAAGGAATTTTACTTATTTTTTTAATTAATATAATTTACAGCTTTTCCACAGTAAACCTCATATTTAACCATGAATATCTTATTAACCAAAGCGAACACAAAAAATTCCTTTTAAGAGCTAAAAGTCCTAACAACATACTTAATTTTGATTACAATAACTTCTCCAGTACGTCACATATGTATCATATAATTATAATATGATAAAGTACGTAAAAGCAGTCCTTTTTGCAACTTTAACTGCAAATTTATAAAAAATGTAACGTGATAGAGCAATTTGGTATTCAACGTCTAAAAAACTACAGGAAATGACTAGTCTCGTTTTGGTGTTCGAACAAAAGCCATTTTTTGTTGAACTGTGTTATTGTTCTACAGTACTGGACAAAATAAAGCACGCACCCGGGAGTGTTTATTACCTTTAGTAGTAAGGATATGTATGTAGATTACCCGCGGCGCTACTGGAAATGATATATGAATAATGCAATTATTTTGTTAGTTATTGGTGTTGTTAGAAAGAGTACATTATCGATTTTTCACTAGTAATCATGGAAACTAAATAAATTTCTGTGCAAATTTGAAACTTGATTGTTAAGGACCGGCAGAAGGGACTTTCAAATAGGGAAATCGGTCGAAAGTACGGCGTAAGTGAAGCTGCGGTCAGGAAGATCTGGAAAAAATTTTAGGAGCTTGGCACAGTAGTGGATAAGACCAGACGCGGACGGGAGAGAAAGACAAATCCAGTCGAGGATCGCAGGATCATCCAGGAAACGAAGAAAAATCCAACTGTTACCAGCCGTATGATCCGGGAAAACATTCATATAAACATTTTCGAACGAACTGTGCGCAGGAGACTTCGGGAAATTGGGCTGAGGAACAGTTTTGCACTGCGTCGCCCTTTGATCCGGAGGGATAATAAGATCAAACGTCTGGAATTCGCAAAAAAATATGCCGACAAGCCATGCCGACAAAACTTGCTTTCGTCACGGATGCTTCAAAGGATCTTTTACCAGAAGTCTACTGGCTAATTGTCGGCATAATTTTTGGCGAATTCCAGACGTTTGATATTAGCCTTGCAAATAAAAGGACGACGCAACGCAAAACTGTTTCTCAGCCCAACTTCCCGAAGTCTCCTGCGCATAATTCGGTCAGAAATGTTTATCTGAATGTTTTCCCGAATCATACGGCTAATAACAGTTGGATTTTTCTTTGTTTCCCGGATGATCCTGCGGTCCTCGACTGGATTTGTTTTCCTCTTCCGTCCGTATCTGGTCTTATCCACTACTGTGCCAAGCTCTTGAAATTTTTTCCAGATCTTTCTAACCGCAGCTTCACTTACGCAATACTTCCGATCGATTTCCCTATTGCTCTGAGAAAAATAAGGAGGCCCAAGATTGTAGTAATCAAATTATTTGGATTGCTCGTAACCCTAATTTTACGTGCGATATTTCTATTTCAAGATTTTTAAGTTAGATTTTTAGTTACGCGGGATTAATTTAGAAATATTGCACGTAAAATTAGGGTTACGAGCAATCCAAAAATTTGATTATACCACAATCCTGGGCCTCCTTAACCTTATTATTTTTCTCAGAGTGGAGAGTCCCTTCTGCCGGTCTTTAACAATCAAGTTTCAAATTTGCACAGAAATTTGTTTAGTTTCCATGATTACTAGTAAAAAATTGATACTATACTCTTTCTAGCAACACCAATAACGAACAGAATAATTGCATTATTCATATATCATTTCCAGTAGCGTCGCGGGTAATCTACATACATGTCCTTACTACTGAAGGTAATAAACACTCTTGTGAGTACTTTATTTTGTCCAAGGTAAATGTAATAATAAATAGAACAAACTTGACTATTGAAGGATTTTGAATGTTTTTGGAATTTTTTAAGTCAAAACTTAAAAGTAGACTAAGAAACTTTCTTTTTGTTTGAATACACCTTATTCTATCTGTTAAAGCTGACGAGTTATTCACACAAATGTGAAAATATTCTGAGTCCGTACTTTATTTTGTCCAGTAATGTAATTGACAGATATTCTTTGCCTCTTATTACACTTTTTGTGGAGAGATAAGGAAAAACTAAAATTAAAATCAATTAATTTTTATTATTTTTAAGTGTAGTCCGCCTTTTGGTGCTAATATAAATGCTCCAGGATTGTTTATATACCGTATAGGAGTTTTCTTTCAAGTCTCAATTTTATAGTTCCGCAGTATCTTTACAAGTCCAACTTTACTTTGATAAAGAGCGAAACGAGCTCCTGAAATTAAAGGAACAATCAGAATGTAAATTAGACCAAAGTTCTAAATCAAAAATAATCGAAAAATATGTAATAATTTAAATATATTTTACGATTAAAATATTTTTTTACGGGAAAGAAAATAAAAAAAGACATTTTAAATCATTTCTGTACCAATGCAATTCCTTGGCCCGTTGCCGAAAGGTAGATAAGCCATCGAATGCCTGTTTCGCACAGCATCCTCATTAAATCTTTCTGGATCAAAGACATCTGGCTTTAGATAAATATCCGGGTCTCGATTATTCGCCTAAGTGGGAATTCATATTTTTTGATCTTTCGGTATACTTACTTTAGTACCATCGAAAGTGTTGGGAAAAGTAATTTCTCTTTTTCTTTTTGTTATCGTATTTCGCATTCTCTCCTTACTAATCTATGAACCGAGCTCTAATATTCTATAAAGGGAAAACCAAATCTCAGTAGTATATAGTCAAGGATCGTACAGGTGACGATTCGGTTTCCCCTTCTACTGGTCAGTCGACTTTCGGCAACCAGAGCGCGATCACGTGTATATCAGTACGTTGTAATAAAAAAAGTTCTGGAAAGAATATACGCGTATTCTGTGATATCCGGACAGACGAACTTAATTATTCTCAACAGTATAACTCGACGTGGATTCTCTCATAAGAAGTGGTACTGGTGGATATTTTCGTAATGTTTCTGGATGCATTAAGAATAGTGTTAAATTATGGAAATATTGAACAACTACTAGCAATAAGATCATATATTGCAATATCGCTGAAAAGAAAGATAACAGTGTATATTTTTCTTCAAACAACATACAAGTACCTTTGAAAACTTTATCTATAAAATAACGAGAAAATATTTATTAATTTCGACAACGATTGGCTAGCTAAAGGATGTTAATTAGAATTTAGAATTTATTGCAAAAAATATTACCCCAGCCAGGGTTTAAACTTAGAACCTCCCGCTCTCCGTGCAGGCGTCGTCCCAATTCGACCACTGAGGCATGTGGTAATATTTATCGCAATAACAAACTAATATACCCATATTATTTGTTCCATCATTAGAAAACTGCGCGCTACTTATCTAAATAATCCATTTTTTAAATAATATTGTACATTAAATCTCGGCCATATTTTGCATAGACATCCCCAATTTCCTTACGTAAATTATCTTGTATCTTTTGATTTCATGCTAGCTCGTAGAGCGCGTTGCTAATAGTCGTCGACAAAGTTTCAAAGCCAGCAGAGATAAATCCGAGCGCTTGAGAAGCTACTAAACTATCTGTCAAATCTGTAAAATATTATCATTTTATTAATATAATTAATTTAATTTTCTATTAAATTAGTTAGTCACTTTACAAGTCGCATAATAAATTTATTATTTTCAATTACATTATATGTTAAAACACATTAATAGTTAAAACTATTGTCAAAATAAGACAATAATATAAAAAATTGTCATAAAAGTAACGATCCATTTATTTTATTGTAATTTGTAAAATTATTTTAGACACGTATACACAAATCAATATGTTTTTCCATGAAAAATAGTCTTTTTACAGAAGAACACGTAATATATAAACACATACATACCAATATATTAACATCCTTTAGCTAGCCAATCAATTTATCTGGATGTTTCTTTAATTTACGCAGCATATATATATCAATGAAATCGTTTTTAGTAATATTATTTGTCTCTTTGTAGTCCAAAGTATCCATACGATAACGCGTGTGAAAAATTTGTTGACTTCTGTTTGCGGTAGGACGTACGCGGACAATTCGTAAAGCCACGGAAACATTTGTTTCATTCTTAATTGTAATTGATTTGTCCAAGTCGGAGCAAATACTTTTCTTCCCATTTTGCGAAATTCACTATCTTTGTTCGACAAAGCGTTCATCTCGATGCCGAAGGCACAGCGATAACGTCGGTCGTATATTTTGCCGTCAATTCGCGGCATTCTACGGGTTTATTTTTGCTCGCAATTTTTTCCATGTATTGGACAAGGTGGTCACCACATTCCGATATTAAGGATATCATCTCCTTTAGTTCACCGGATGTAAAAACAGGCGATAGATTCATTCTCAACGGTTGCCATCTCTTCAGCTCCAAAGTAAAAAGATGTTACGACAACGGATCGGTCTGTGACAAAGATGAATTTGAAGTAAAATTAACTCAAAAGCAAGTTCTACTATAACTTACAGACTTTTATAAGGTTTGTATAAGCCAATGTCATAATTTTTAATTTAATTTAAAGTTACATTATACAAAATACATAAAAGTATATGTGAATTTGTTAAGAGATGCGCTGTGTGTGTCTCATTCAGATATTTATTGGATACACTCGAATATAGCATGCAGCTTTAAATATTCTCACCTTTTCGGAAATGGGAAATCCTCTGTTACCAAATATGGAGAAATCTTTAATAAGGACATCCTTAATTAAATCTAGACTATTTACAATAAGAATTGGTGTCTTTCTAGTAAATATCCCAATCATTGGTTTATCTTTGTAGGTGTTATACATTTTTGCCAAATAATCGCTCCCGGATATTTTATTAAACATAAGGTCTTTAAAATTACCCAATCCCGGTATCGGCCGTGAGCCAGGAACATTACGTGACTTCCAAAAGTCAAAAGTTGACGTAAGGTAATAATAAAAAGCGAGAATTACGGCCGCTATGCCGCATAGAATTTTGAGGGGTTCCATTGTCCACCAATCTTCGATTTGTTCTCACTAATAATTTTTACTAATAAAAAAGAAAATAACAATTTGTTATATAAACCTTGCGTCTTGTGGAAGTTATAAAGTTTCATGAAATTTAATTAAAATGTAGTTTTAATAAAAAATGAGTTTAAATTATATTTTATAAATATTATTCTTAAAATAATATTGATTTTTAAAAACCTATTTAATTCGGCGTGCCTTCTGTAGATGATAACATCAAAGAAGCGTAATGATATTGGACAGTTTCAATAATTTGCAGATACATTAACTGTTTCAATTTCATATCGTATCATTCTGATACCATAAATATTAATTTCTTTGTATTGTATGTATAGCTTAAAATTGGGATCTGACATCCGTAGACATGACATCTGGTGGCGAGAAATAAAAGCAGTACAAGCCCTGTTTGCATAGCAGAGCATTTTAATCAGGTGCTATTGTATTTATTAATTTATTATTATTATGGATTGCGGGATATTTTCTCCGCGTTCTAAAAGTTTAAATATAGATTATTGTGTGGTGAATGGTTGTAGAAGTAAAGCACATAAAAATCCAACAACACAACAACACAACAACACTAACAATACTATATCGACAACAACACTAATCACAACAACACAACAACATAACAACACTATATTAAGCATGGGCTTGTCGGCGCCATATTGATGACTTATGCATATAGGCTCCGCCCCCGTGTCAGATCCCAATACTCTGATGAAAGCCCGGTATTAGAATTACATCCCAATGTCGCACTAAAGCGCTAATTTGCTTTCTTAGACACTAGTTTTTTTTACCTGAGAATAACGGTCCCTGTGATAACGCCAATAACAAAAACAATAATAATAACGAAAATAATAGCGAAAACAATAACGCGAAAAATAACAAAAACGAAAGTATAACGTAAACAGACTGCACCCGAGACAAATTGACGCACGTTTAAAATATTTGGACAATACGTCGAGTAGAAACTCTCAACGAGGAGATTTTTCGCTGACATCATACGACAGCAGCGTATTTGATCCGGAAAAAGATGATTATACTCTTGCGGCTGGAAAAATGAGTCAGCGAAGAAGAGCGGCTCAAGCGAATGCACCTCGCGAGAACGTAAGCGAAATACCGGTAACGCCCGAGCAAGTAGACGCGGAAATAAATTGTCTTAGGTCAGAGACACAACGGACACTCGTGAATAATCCACGTCGAGTTTCGGAGCCTGCGCAAGAATGCCCAGGCATGCAAGCATCCGTACTTGGCGAACTATTACATGAGATGCGCGTAATACAAGAATGCTTGAATAGATTAGAGACCGCGAATTACGAACGAGATGGCAACAGAGTCCGACGCGCCTTTAGTAACGGTCCATTCGACATAACTTACGGACGAACGTTGGAAACGTCAGAAACCGACACGACCCCGTAAATACAGTACTTACATTAAATTAAAAGAAGCCCGCGATATAATTCCGGAAATTGACGGAACTCCGCGCAGTGAAGTACAAAAATTTCAAAACGCAAGTACCTATGCGATGAACAAAATTAACCCCGCAGAGGAAAAATCGTTGTTAAAAGCTATACTATATATGCACGAAATTAACGGGAAAGGCAATGTACGATTTCCAAACGCGCGACATACGATCTTTTGCTCAATTGAAGCAGGAAATTGAAATGTGCTATTTAGCAAAGCAAAGCACCATGCATATTTAGCGTGAATTTAATATGCTCTAGCAAAAGCCAGGCGAAAGCGCGAGAGAATACGGACTCTGCGTAGATAAATTAGCAATGGAACTTTATCAATCAATGATCGATGGCTGTGAACACTCGTCAGAGCAAAGAAAAGCGATATTAGATACAATAGAGGAGCTAGGGCTAGAAAATTTCCAGCTAGGACTCCGCGAAGACATTCAAACGATCGTGCGCGATCAAGAAATTACGCTAACCTCACAGCGGCAATTCTGGGCACCACGTCAGAGGAGAAATTAAAAGGACCTCCTCAGCTCTCGATATATAATACTGATCGAAGCAAAAACGGTCATGAGCAAACCCGACAAGCTCGAAGCGTGATAAAGTGACATAAATGCGGAAAAATAGGCCATATCGGACAAGAATGCCGAACGAGCCGATACGCAAACAAATAGTCTTTCCCGAAAGCAGAAAAGCCCAGCGAAATAAATACCTTCGAAAAATATTGTAATTACTGCAAGAAGGTAGGGCATCAACGAGAAGAATGTTGGTTGTTAAACGGCCGACCCGAAAAGGAATGAGCCCGTCAATCCAAAGCTGACATTAATAAAAAGTCACAGGTGAATGCGACAGCGAAGGCAGGAAAGCATATGCCAGATAAGGGTAATAAATTATTATATAGCAGCAACAGCAGCAGCAGCGGTGAAGAGAAAGAGAGACCGAAGAAGCATAAGACGCGAGCCGTGAGCCGTTACTCAACTGACGAGCAAAACTAACAAAAATTTTAACTTAGATCTCGTAATCCTCCTAATACAAGAAGCGAAAAAAGGAAAAATAAATTTTTTACTCGATCCCGGAACGGCTCTCACCTTAATAAAGATAGGAATTCTAAAAAGCAATACACAAGTACGTAAAATAAAAAGAAACTAGCATTAACCGGAGTAACAGGATACCAACTGTACACTCGGAAAAATAAGGGCCACAATAAATTTGAAAAAGCAAGTCATACGCCACACAATGTACGTGGTAAACGACGACTTCCCGATGGACTATGAAGGAATACTAGGAATTGATTTCATCAAGAAACAGCGAGCTGACTGTCTCCATGGGAAAAACCTGTTGAAAATTGGCAGAGTAACTCTTAAGCTCCAACCGTATAAGAAGCTAATTCTACCGCCCCGCGGTAAAACAATCATACAAGCGATAGCTGCAGATCGAAATAGAATAGGTATTGTAAAACGTGTAAAACCTATTCTTGGAGTCTTTATCGGAAGTTGCATGATAAAACTCATAGATTTTACTTGTCTGATAAGCGAATTAAACGTCACCGAGAAGTCAGTAGAGATGCTTACACCGCATGCAACTCTAGAAGAGGTGTCAGTGAAGGACACGGCTGACGTACTCACATTACACGCAACTGAAGAGCGCAAATCAATTCAAGAACGACGCGAAAAATTACGTAAAAACCGCATGAAACATTTAAATAATAAGGAAAGAAAGGCGTTAGAGCAGATATGCGACGATTTTTGCGATGTATTTCACTTAGAAAACGATAAGCTAACATGCACCACGGCGCGGCGGTGAAACATGAGATCACGACGCGAGCTGATAGCGCGCCGGCGAACGTCCGCCTACTCGAGAAGCATATAAAGAAAAAGTAAATCGACAGATTGAGATAATACTAGAAGATGGAATCATTTGCCATAGTACGAGTCAGTGGAATTTGCCAACATTAGTGGTTCCTAAAAAACCTGACGCCTTGGAAAAACAAAAATTACGAATCGTCAGAGATTTTCGAAAGCTCAACGACCTTACAACAGGACTCGTTCACATTGCCGAATATTACCGACATATATGATAAATTAAAAGTATTTATTGAAGAATAAAAGCAAAGAAAGAACCAACTAAAAATCATCAATGCCACAATAGGTCATATGGAGAAATTGGAGCAAACGCTTTTATATAATAAAAATTTACCGACCAACGTCACAAGAAAACTGCAAGAACAATTCATACACCGAGAGGAAATAGACGAACCGCTACTAATGATCACTACTATCCTATCTGACCTCACGAGAGACATTAACGATATTACAGACTACTTAACATATACGAAAAAAATACATTTTACTTACACGCGTACTCCCAATAGAAAATATAATTGTAGAATTAAAAGAAGCAACCTCACACTTCCAGAGGATTACACTTTCCATTTAAAATTCAGACGGAAAATTAAAACACTATCCAAAAATACGTAGACGTAAGCGCGTATTACGACAATTCGAATGTTTATACTATCCTCGCGTTTCCTATAGTAGCTTATTCGTTATACAAAATTATAAAAATTACACCCATACCAATACACAACGATCATAATGTATTCACACATTTAGAACCCTCACATACCCTGGTAGGAATAAATCGAAAAAATCATAATTATATAGGGGAGACCGGGGCTAACGCGACATCGGGTCAAACTTGACACTAGACTTTTTGCCAATTTAAATCTATCGTAGAAACTTGTCTTTTCTACTGTAAATGCGTCTTTATGTGCCAGTATTGTCAACTGAATTTGGTGACGTTCTGAGTTATGATGTAATTTTTACTGCGACATAAGCGTTTTTGATGGTAAAACAGATTTTTTTTGATATCTCAAAAATTGCTACTTTCTCATCGAGCTTTACCCTTGCAAATCTACAGGTGAGTGATTTTGATGGAAAATTCGATGTTCTACATGAAACCGACAATCGTTTTTGCATATTTTCAAAATTGCCTAGTTGGGGTGTCGAGTTTGCCCCGGCATTTTTCAATTTAAAAATTTGTCTTCGCGTCACTTTTCCTCTCGTGGGGGCAAAACAAAGCGACGTACAGCAAATCTTCCTTAAACAATTTTGTACCTAAAGAAACACTCTTTAAATGTGTACCATTGAATTCGCTTGAAAATTTCAATTAGTTGTTGAAAATTGCCTTTGAAAAAATCGTGTCGAGTTAGCCCCGGTTTCCCCTAATATTAAAAAAAGCGAATTAAATAAATGTACACGAAAAAATACTAAATTTGTATGCGATCAAAATTTTCCTTTGTATTTTATAACTGCGAATGCACCATGCGAGGTGCAACTATTTATAAAAGCGCTTAGATATACAGGGTGTTCCAGACCTCACGTATAACCCGTTAATGACAGATTCTTGAGATTATTTGGAGGCAAAAATCCTAATGCCAAAATGTCGAGACTGCTACAGTATTTGAACGGGAAAGGTTTATAGTTGACCGATCAGCTCGTCTAAATTTCGCGCGCTCAGGCCCAGCCAGAATAGTCACGTCGATCCGACGTCAAATAAACGTCTAGAGCTAACATCTATCTACCATCTACGTCTAATCTAAATTAAGATCTATATAGACCTAAAAACGGTCCATATTTAGATGTCTAATCGATCTAAGATTTCGACGTCTTACCGACGTCTTATTGACATGTTATCGATGTTGGTTACATGCGCTCAAATAGGATAATTTTAATTTCAGATTTGAAGAAATAATATTGTTTCACATTTGAAAAAGTTTTATAATATTTGAAAAACATACATCTTACTTTGGAAAATATAGTTTTACATATTTATATCATCACAGCAATATTGCCAGCGAAGATATGTCTAGTAGATGTCATGATTTTGCTTTGCCTGGACCTGCTTATATTCACCCTCAACTGAAATTTGCTTACGAGTTAATCTCACCATAATGCGCCTATCGGTGTCATTGCAAACTAGCACGGAAAGATGCGCTGCCGTGCATTTTTCTGAAAATATCACAGAAAATTCTTAACAAAAGAGAGTTGCATTATAGTGTTTTGAAAACGTCTGGACAAGAGCTACAAGAATATGCAATAAACCTATTTTTTATTTAACCCCCTATGAAGTTTTATTTAAAAAGTTCAAGATATTCTTGATCAAGAGCACCTTAAATTTTTTATATAGAAGCCCCTATTTTTTATAGCATATTCTTGTAGCCCTTGTCGAGACGTTTTAAAACACTATAATAAAGTTCTCTTTTGTTAAGAATTTTCTGTGATATTTCAAATTTTGTCATGATATTTATAATATAAAATATAAAATATCTTGTAAAGTATTCACTTTTCGATGACTTTACCTTAATGCTTTTATACATAAAATAATCAAAGAAATCGAATAATAATATTAATTTTTACATTTGCAATTTTTCAAAATTAAGTGCCCATAAAATGCATTAAATATTTTAAAATAAATTTGTCTGTTTTTTTTACATTATTTGATTCTTTTCATTATTTTACGTATAAAAGTATGAAGATAAAGTCATCGAAAAGTAAATACTTTACGAAATAATTCATATTTTATATTAAAAATTTAATGACAAAATTTAAAATATCTCAGGAAATTCTTAATGAAAGGGAATTGCATTATAGTGTTTTGAAAACGTCTTGACAAGAGCTACAAGAATATGCAATAAAACTATTTTTTATTTAATCACCTATAGGGATTTATTTAAAAGTTTAGGGTGCTCTTGAACAAGAGCACCTTAAATATTTTATATAGAAGCCCCTATATTTTATAGCATATTCTTGTAGTTCTTGTCAAGACGTTTTTAAAACACTATAATAAAGTTCTCTTTTGTTAAAAATTTTCTGAGATATTTTAAATTTTTACTTTATCCAGATAAGTAAAAAGTTCTTTTCTTTTTAACAAATTTTCCACTTCTTCTTGGCTAAAACCAAAATGACGGCTATAACCTTCATCTAAAAGGGTATAAGTTTGTAGGTTATTTAAACCAGAAAGCATACTATCTTTAGAAACACGTAATATGCCCGTTAATATGCCTTTTTCTAAAATACGATTCCCTTTTAAAGCAGCACTAAGTAGGTTACGCATAAATTCTACCATAGCTTCCAAGTATGCCTCATTATCGCGTTTTTTATTAAGCTCTAAAGCTTTATTAATAGGCGTATCATATTCATCTATGATAATATATACTGTTTGGCCATGATGTTGGTAAAGGCATCGACTAAGGAGATCTAAAGATGATTCTAATTCTTGTTGATTAGCTTTCTTACTTATAATATTATTTAACTTTTTAATCTGTGCTTCAGTGATTTTATCGCTTTTTAATAAATAGGAAAAAGAATCACAAAGAGTTGATATCAATTCATACACCGCATTGTAAGCATTTTCAAAATTCTTTGAATTGACATCTTTAAAACTAATCATAATTACAGGGTGCTTACCTTGATGCTTAAGATATTTACCACCATCTAACTTTCCAATAGCTAAATCATTAAATAAACCTTCTGTACTTATACGATCAATCTCTGATGCAAAAAAATGGTGTAACATAGACATATTTAGTGACTTGCCTCAACGGCGAGGACGGGTAATTAAGGTAACTTCATCGCTTTTGCTGAGTAACTCCTCAATCATAGCTGTTTTATCACAAAACAGGTTATTCATTAGATACCAATTTACGGAAGTTATCCACTCCAATCGGTATATTTTTCTTGATACTACAGCCATCTTCTTTCAATTATCCAGTTTATATATTTACCATCTTTATTGTGTGAAACTATGTTTGAATACTATATTCTTTTAATTTAACAAACAAATTAACTTTACAGAATTAGTAGGCCAAACGTGGAACGTTTATGCAGCGTCTGCTTTATTTGGCTTCCAACAAGATGATATTTACTTCAAACTGTATTCAAAGAGATTAAAGAGAAGAGGTTACATGTATCATGTCACATAAAGATGTAACTTACGACGCAAAGTTTTCTGTTGTGGAGAATATTATCTCCAGACCAAATGAAAATCATCCAGCAATCAAGGTAAAAAAATCGACACGTAATTTTAATTCTTGATCTTTTATTTTTAATATCTTATTCGAACCATGTATATTGGAAATGCAACAAAGTTTAAGTTTGCTTAAAATATATTTTAGATTGAAGTTGTAGCTAAGACCAATGGTCGTGAGAAAGATGTCGAGAAACCTATCTATAAAGGGATATTATTATTCTGGAGAATAACACAGACTGAATCAAATATACAGAATTCCATAAGACTGCCCCTTTTGCTATGTCGTGGCACTCGCAGCTGTATGGCGGTCTCGTGGGCTGGGCGGCACGTCCTTGGTGACGCGCGGTTTCTCGGCAACGACCCGACGATCGATCGGGGGTGATCGACACGTTTCTCGGAGCTTCGCTCTTTACCTGGTTCGGCAAGCTCGACCTCGCCCTTGTTACCGCTCCCTGAAGACATCGTGCTCTCGCTGAAATTTCCGGAATGTGAAGCGCACTAACAACCGCGGACGGAAAATGGCGGCGTAACACTCGAAACAGGGTTGCCAATCGAAAAACGCAGTCTCGTCAAAAACGTGCGCTCGTCGACCATGGTGTAAAGTAGAGTCCTATATTATCAGAGAAGCGAAATCGATACCCCCTCCATGGTTCCCATAAACCCCGCAGCTGATCCATAAACCCCGCAGCTGACCGTTTGTAAACATGTGTATGCACACGGACACCACGGGTGTTTACGACACCTAATCGGATCTCTGATCGGACTGATCAGTGGCACTCAACCGCTAGACTTTCTAAATTTCCCTAGACTAATCCGGATTAATGATCCCTGTCTCACAGCATTGATCCCATGGTGGAAGAAAGCTTGACGGAAAAAGAAGCACATTATAATTTTATTGAAAGGTAATTCCAGGTAATCCTCTTTATTTTTCATAAATAATTGTACGAAATATAAAATAAAGTTAGTAATAATAATTGTAAATGTATTTATTGTAATATTTTTTGTCTAAACATTAGATTCCTTTTCGTAAAATTAATCTATTCCAAAGTTTGAGGTTATATTAGAAATCTGCAACGGATCTGAAATAAGAAAACATTTTCAATGCAGCAACAAAAACTTAAAAAAAATATGCATAAAAAATAAAACTATTATTCATAAACTTTTCTATATGTATATCGTATAATTCCCTTAAGAAAAGTATTACAACTCAAAATATTTTTTATTCCTTGTACAAATCAGAGATAATAATTTTCAAAAATTAGATAATTCTTACTTGAATAGTATATATGACTTTAAACTTAACAGTCTCATGCCCGTTTCTACCAACGTCGGTTAACTTTAACCTTAGGTTAACTCACTCTTCGTCTCTTTCTAATGGTGACAGTTAGAAAGAGACAAAGAGTGAGTTAATCTAAGGTTAAAGTTAAAATCGACGTTGGTAGAAACGGGCATTATAGTTTAATCTTTTAAGTACTAACCTATAAACTTCTTGATTGCCAAAAATCCATAAGGCAATAGCAAGTTGCTTAGCTGGTGGTAATTTAGGAGAATCATCATTGTCCAATAGAGCTAATCCAAAAGTTTGTATCAACTGCTCAAAAGTATTTCTTTGAACACGAAAATGTGATTTAAAATCTATAATAAAATAATATCGCAATATTATTATAAATATAAAGTACACAAAAATTAATAACGCATACAATTTTATTATTACCTGTTAAAGAATAAAAAAGAACATTTTCAAAGAAATTATTGATTTTTAGATGTTCTTTTAGGTGTACTATCTCCCAATCATTATTGTCCTCATTATTCTCCTCATCGTTATTAAAAATAATATCCCATATTAAAAACATCCATTTTTTATTTTCTGCAGATATAAATCAATTCTTATTTTCATATTGTAACATGAATAATTACAGATTGCATATTTTTATCTACATTTATAATTTATTACACACAATATAAATATCGAATTTCATATAATTGGAAATTATTTAAAAAAGTATATATTTTTATATTACTTATTACTCTTTCATCCAAAGAAAGAATTAAAATAATATTTTAACAAATAAAACCTTTATATATTATGTATATTCAATTGATAATCTCTTTTTAAAAATTAATAAATGTAAGATAAATAAAAATAGTACGTAAAATATAACTATTATTATTAACTGCCACATATATACAACTTTTTTTTACTTTCAAGATTATTTGTTTTAATTAAAAATACTTCCAAACATGTTAATTAATATTGCTTAATATAGCTTATTTACTTAATATAAAAATTAACTTGATATAACAATTAACAATTAAAGACAATAAAATATTTTTATTTTTAAGCCAATTTTTATCTAACAATAAAATATTTTTTATTAATTTTATACTTTTCCAATATAACCTCAAACTTTGGAATAGATTAATTTTACGAAAAGGAATCCAATGTTTGGACAAAAAATATTACAATAAATACATTTACAATTATTATTACTAACTTTATTTTATATTTCGTACAATTATTTATGAAAAATAAAGAGGATTACCTGGAATTACCTTTCAATAAAATTATAATGTGCTTCTTTTTCCGTCAAGCTTTCTTCCACCATGGGATCAATGCTGTGAGCTGTGAGACAGGGATCATTGATCCGGATTAGTCTAGGGAAATTTAGAAAGTCTAGCGGTTGAGTGCCACTGATCAGTCCGATCAGAGATCCGATTAGTTGTCGTAAACACCCCACACGGACACCACACGGGGTCGAGAGTCTCGGTTTTGATTGGTGCCGCGGTCAGCCAATCAGCAAGCGTGCCGTCAATTTCGCTTCTCTGATAATGGGTGCATTCGGGGAGACGCTATTAACGCTATAAATGCAAACGCTATAAACTACGTTCGGGGAGTCAATAGCGCGATATCGATAGCAAACTCCCCGAACGCAGCTTTAGAATAAAATTGCAATATGGCCGATGATGCGAGTTGTGCGAGTGCCAAGTGTGAATAACAAACGAGTTTTTTATTTTAACTTTATTTATTGAGTTTTATGCCATTATTTTACCTACAACTTTTATTTGATCATAATTACACAGCAAATAGAATACTACCTACATAACCTGTATCATCAATTATTTACCATTCTTTGCACTCGCAGCATCTTCTGGAGACAATTTCATAGAATAATTTGTTCCATTTTCTTCATCAAACAGATTAATTTCAACGTCACTTGGTCCTTGGTCCATTGTTGGAATTGACATTGGTTACGTTTCGTTATCTGTAGTATTCTGAAAGCAGCCCCTATACGCAATCAAGTGTTCGAGGAGAGAATAAGCGCCAATAGCATTTCGTGCCTCACCTCGAAAATAATAGCGAAAATAGCGCGAGTGATGACGTCACGCTGCCTTTAGAGTGACGTCATCATTGTATATCATAGCGCCACAAAGCGTCTCCTCGAACGGTTTTGGACGATAATTGTGCTAATAGCGTGCTCCCCGAATGCACCCAATATAGGACTCTAGTGTAAAGTAACAAGCATTGCGCATAATGGCGGCAGCTTTGGCGGTTGAACCAATCAGAAGACGACCTTGTTTGTAGGCGCGCCGCTCACTTCAAAGTGAAATTTGATTATAAGAAATAAAAATGCGTGAATCATGTAATAAAATAATCATGTTAATGATAATAATGTTAATGATCATGTTTATGTTAATCATGTTTTTTTTTCTTCTATAATGTGTTGAAAAAGAATCATTTTTAGATTCTTCTTTTTATTCTTTTTCCTGTAATATATACAAACAGACATTGTAGAAGAGAAAAAAAACATGTATAAACATGTATGAACATATTTAATTATATATATTTTTATGTTTTTAAATATATTTTTATATAAAAAAAGTTTTTACCGGGACAACGACGCTTTGACAACAGACGCACGCGACGGGTGACGGACGTGACCGATGTGACACTCGTGACAGATGACGCACTGACAGGAGCAGCCATATTGCTTTTCTTGCAAAACAAGTCGCGCGCTGATTGGCTCAAAAATTGAACGACTGCGCAGCGTCGGGAATGCTTCACCTTGTTACTTATGCTAATAGCGTTTTCGATTTGCTGACTCGACCCGACTCAGGGGCCTAGTTTACACCGACCGTTTGATACGCGTATCAGGTACTATATTCGTATCAAATCCGTATCAATTCTCAATTTACACCGGTATAACCCGAGATTTGATACGGATTTGATACGGATATAGTACTTGATACCCGTACCAAACGGTCCGGTGTATACTACTCAAGGGTCGGGTCGAGTCAGATCTCAAGTTCGATTTAAAACTCGATATCTTTAGGAACGCACTCAGTATCATGGCGGAAGGTGTGTTTTCTAACCTATTACTGACAGTTCACGGAAGCTCTAGCACTAGATGTTCTGTGAGTAGCACATGCGGAACTTCATGCTTCAAGATCTCGCAAAAGTTTTTCAGCTCGTATTAAGTAAATGTAATACATATAACAATGAGTGGATTAGGTAAGAAATTTGTACTATGTTAGTAATTACTGTTAATTATGAAAAAGAACAAATGTACATACAATATTAATTGATCGTAACAAAAAATCATAAACGATAATTTTTATAGGAAAGAAGAAGACAAATATGAAAATTTGTCGCGATGAAAATGGACAAATAATAAAAACGGCCGAAGGGATTCTGTATGAATATGTGGATAACGACGGTAAACATTTTATTTAAAATATTGTAAAATTAATAATATGCTTTATCGCCAATGAATTTCCACTGCTGTAGCATCAAAAATATAAAATCATTTTTTTCCTCAGGAAATACCACATTAAAATTTCTACGGACAACACATCCGTCCTGTAGCGAATCATCATCATCAACATCAGTTGAAAGTGGTAATTGATTTGTGTGCGCATTGCTATGCGAAAAACTTTGAACAATAGAAGTATTGCATTTGAGATAACAATGAAGTAATTTCATTCCAGAGAGCATAATGCCATGCAGTACAACAGCAAGCACTACGCAAGAAAATAATTGTATTAAAAATGTGGAAAAATTGATCATTTCACATGACTTTTTACTTTCTTTGTCAGATAGTTTTAATGAAGAATTACAATATACATGCCTAGTGCAGAAAAAGAGAATGCCGCGAGTGAAACATTATATTAAAAATGTCGTTGATCAATATACTGATGAAGAGGTAAATATAATATTTATTAAAAATATTTATTAAATCCAATGTGTTATGAGCTTATTTTTTATCTTATGATCTCTTTTAGTTTCAGAAACATTTTAGACTTGTAAGAAGAACTTGTGAGCATGTTATTAATCTGTTCGAACAGAGCAAATATTGTCCTAAAGGCTTTCGAGGGAGAAAAAATAAAACAGCTAAAGAACATGTTTTAGTTTTTTTATGGTACATTATTTTTTAAATCACTTATTTACAAATATATGAAACCGTTTTATTAAATATTACTTGTCGAGAAATATATGTTTTTTAACGCATACAGGTTTGCTGCAAATAAAACAGTAATAAGAAGTGTAGCAGAACGTTTTGACATGCGAATCGCTACAGTGCACCTTATTATCAAAAGAGTTACAAATTTCTTAGTAGATTTGGCTCCAACAATAATCCGATTTCCTGCAAATGTTTACCGTCGTTATCCACATATTCATACAGAATCCCTTAGGCCGTTTTTATTATTTGTCCATTTTCATCGCGACAAATTTTCATATTTGTCTTCTTCTTTTCTGTAAAAATTATCATTTATGATTTTTTGTTACGATCAATTAATATTGTATGTACATTTATATCACACGTGCATGGAAAGTGGCCCATTACGCGCGTTTCACGCGCGTAATAGGCCACTTTCCACGTTCTTGTAATATAAAATAGGGTGTGTAACACGTGCGGATAGAAAATTGGACACGCGTGCAGGTGATTGCACTTCGGCTCGTGCGTCCACCCGCACCCGTGAATTTTCAACTTACCGCACTTGTTACACAAATAACTATTGTTCTTTTTCATAATTAACAGTAATTACTAACATAGTACAAATTTCTTACCTAATCCACTCATTGTTATATTTATTACATTTACTTATTAATACGAACTGAAAAACTTTCGCGAGATCTTGAAGCATGAAGTTCCGCATGTGCTACTAGTGCTAGAGCTTCCGTGAACTGTCAGTAATAGGTTAGGAGACACACCTTCCGCCATGATACTGAGTGTGTTCCTAAAGATATCGAGTTTTAAATCGAACTTGAGATCTGACTCGACCCGACCCTGAGTCGGGTCGAGTCAGCAAATCGAAAACGCTATAAGACTCCATATATGACTAAGTTTCCACCGAAGGTTCAAACCGGGTCAGAATCGGGTTAGAGTCGGGTCAGAGTTGGGTTGACTTGCCTGTTTCCACCGAACCAGTGTTACACCAGAGTTACACCAGGGTTGCGGCCAGGTTGAACGTTACCAACTGTGCAAAATGTCAACAGTAGCTTGAAGGTTATGTGACTATCAGAACATTAAAAATATTATAGATCCGAGAGCCATAATATTAGTTGCACAGTACCAAAGTAATATGCATAAATTATTTCTCATATTACAAACTCGACAGTATGAAGTAAAACGTCTTCTGGAAGACTTATGTATAAACTCATTTATCAAATTGGCAACACTACAGTAACGCTAACTCAACTCTTGTCGTTTCCATCGAACCTCATTTAGACCCTACCTTAAAATTTTGTTGGGTAGAGTTGACGTTCGAGTTTGGTGTTTCCACCGCAAGAGCGCTCACTCCAACTCGATTCTGACCCGACTCTGACCCAGTACGAACCCTCGGTGGAAACTTACTCTATGCAGTTGAGCTCCGGCAAATGCTGCGGTGACCAATCAGGAGCCATGCGCAGGTCGGGTTCCGGCAAGCGCTTGGCTCCTGATTGGTCACCGCAGCATTTGCCGGAGCTCAACTGCATATATGGAGTCTTAAGCCTTGTGTCCACGATCCGAGAACTCGGTCCGAGTTTCGGTTTAAGCCAATCAACTTGCAGCTCTTACAGAAAGGTAGCAGTTTCATTGGCTTAAACCGAAACTCGGACCGAGTTCTCGGATCGTGGACACAAGGCTTTAGCATTACACCATGCGCTCGTCCAGCTCACTGAGGCTGCATTCGGGGAGCGCGCTATTAGCGCTATTTGTTTGTTCTATCCTTGTTTTACCTCTAGTAAGCGATAAAGATAGAATGACGCTGTTAGCGCTAATAGCGTCTCCCCGAACGCGCCCTGAATTTATAGCCGGACAACTTCGACTTTAGATATTTTTTTTTTACGAATCGTTTGTTAGTCGTTTGTTATTGATTGTTAGACTAATTAGAACGTTTGTTAGTTAATAGTTTTTACATAATCACGAAAATAATTTTTAGTGTTAATTTAAGCCGGTAAATATAGAATTCTTTACAATTTTCGGTTCAAACCTGCAGGGTCAATCGATGCGAAATCGTTTCCCAGGTAGCAATTAATGTCTAAAAGACATCATAAAGACATCTTTAAGATTTCTGGCATCTTAAAGACATCTTAATAATGCGTTCTTTAGACAAAGGTCATCCGAATGCTACCTGGGTTGTTATAGTTCCGAATAAACTAATTAAAACCTTTGTTAGATCACGGTTTCGCAAAAAACTGTATATCGTTTAGCTGCCGGAGAGTGCGGGTGAGACGTAGAGTATGTGGTGGTTTCGGAACGCATTTTTCCAAATTGCCCAATATACGTGATGTAATAAAAGAGTTTATCAAAACGAAACGTGCTGGAACTATTTCCCATTTATTTATCAGATCGGCTACATTTCACGTGCAAAAATATAGGTAAGTGTAAAATGCAAATTTAATTCTGAACTTAGTAAAAAGTATTTTTGCAATAAAAGAGATATAGATTGCAAAAATAGAGGTAACCTAAAGTTGTATTTGAACAATTACATCAAATTATAGATCTATGAAATATAGAAATAAACTTATATTGTATGTACAAGTAGATATAAGTAATTTTGGTAATTATACTTAAGGAGAGCCTGTCATACCGACGCGATGTAGCGACCACGAACATATATGCTCCGCGGCCCCATGCGCATGCTCTGTCAGCTCTGTGACCACATGCGCATGCTCAGTGGCCGCACGCGCATGCAAAGGGAGCGAATTTTAAACGTATGCATACTTATAATGCATAAATATAAATATGTACTTTTCATATATTAACTATTCTCTGCTTTAACAAATTATTTCAGGTATAGATATTAAGCGTCGAAGTTAACGAAACAGAAATTATTTGTTAAAGATTAGACTTATTCTGTCACATCTATACCATATCGGTGAAAAATACATTCAACTGTTTGCCATTTAACAACCATTCCTGACAGAGGTGTCAGGTTCTTCTCAATGGAATCATATATACAGGGTGTCACTTAATTCGCGCCCACTATTTACACAGTGATATTTCTCATGAAAAACTGAGTCAAAAAGTCCTGAATCATTTTTTTCGAATTATGCTTAGAAAAGTAGTTATTATTAATTAAAGATTAGCCTGTCAACATCGCTTTTTAAACGGACGCACGTTCGTGAGCCGCGCATCTACTAGTATGCGTGAGCGAGCCGCCGCGCCGCCGCTCGCTCCACCGCGCCGCAGCGGCCAGCGATGTTCCGTCGCCACGATCGTCCGTGTAAAGTTCAGCTACGAAATAATTAATAATTACTCTTTGCAATAAGCATGATATTTCCTACGCTAAAAGCATTTTTTCAGATTGCAATTCAATAGTTCAATTTAGATCTCGTCAAGATTTAACCGCGGCGGTAAGAAAACTGTAATCTTTTATGTAAAAATACACACACACACAAATCATTTTACAAGTTGTTCTTTCTGTTGATAATATTGATCATTCCAATGTAATTAAGCTGTTTGACACAGGATAAGCAGAAATCATTAATGTCTCATGCAATTCGTTTTATGATACGCACGTTCTATGAAATTTGCTTACATTGTTTTGACATCTAGTCAATATTTCTGTTTATTTGACGAATATGAAATAACAGGTGATATTGCTTCGTTTTTTCTCTGAAAATCTAAAAATAAAAAGTTTAGTTAATATAAAATCGAAAAGAGTTGATATGTCTTTAGTCTCATATCTTGAGTTCATTTACTACTTACAAGTAAAATAAAAAATTTAGCCAATATAAGACCTAAATGTAAGGAGGAAAACCAGTGTAACAGCTAAGGAAAAAAGCTATTTTTAATGATTTTTTTTCTGAGAATAATTGCTTTTTTTTTTTAATCACTTTATTAACATCACAATTGTACATAATTTGGACTACTTCTTGTAAAATTTTTGTTAAAAAATATTTATATTTATAGCTACAATAGCTACAATAGTGTTAGAGGCTAATAAAATTATTATGTTGAACGGGCGGGCGTATGCATAGCGGACCAACGGAAGTTCTGAAATAAAAAAACAAGTATGTTCTTAAAATATGAGGCAATAGCTTCAGTTGTACACACGGATTTAAATAAAAAATAATTTGTTACAAAATGGCAAACTTTAAAAAAAAAACGGTTTAAAAATTAGTGAAAAATTGACTTGTTTCTTAACGTTACAAGAACAAATTACTCAATGAAAAATTCCGTACGTACAACTAAAGCAATTATCTCATATTTTAAGAAAACACTTGGTTTTTTATTTCAGAACTTTTGTTGGTCCGCTACGCATGCGCCCGTATTTTTTTCAGGCGACTTAGGCTATCGCAGCTATAAATATTAATTTTTTAAATAAAAATTTCACAAAAGCAGTTTAAATTATGTACTTTGTGATGTTAATAAAGTGATATGGGAAAAAAACAATAATTTACCATAAAAAAATCTTTAAAAATAGCCTTTTTTATTAACTGTTACACTGGTTCCCCTCTAAGAGAGTTGATATGTCTTTAGTCTTAAATCTTGAGTTCAATTACTGCTTAGTACTAATGTTCTTATTTAGAGTCGTCTGATTGATATGATATTGAGGGAGTGATTTCTGTGAATCTGTACAATGTTGCTGATAATTATTTGTAGTGGTATTTTAAGAGTATTAAAAATAATTATCTAATTATTATTGATATTTAAGACTGCACTGGCGGATTCTGGGGGGGTTGGAGTTAAAACCCTCTTTCCAAATAAAATAAATTATGAATTTGCTGGATCTACATTGATGTAAAAAAAAATAATGCAACACTCAATTCATATCAAAATTTTGCGTAATTTCAAATAAGCATATCTCCGCGAAAAAATTGTCGTATTTAATAATTTTTCTTATTTTAAAGGACTCTACTTTAAGAAACTTTTGTTAGATTTTGATTTTATCCTTTTCCCCTCCCGCCATCTCTTCACAAGTAAGGACGTAGAATCATGAATACTGCTTTAAATATGCGTGTAAAGTCGTGTATTTGGGTAAAACTGAAAAAATACAAGAAAAATCAATTTGAGATAAAAGTAATGACAGATTTTTTTATACTCTGATATGACAAACAACTCTACAAAATTAGAGACAAATTGACGTGTGATATTCCCTGAGGTTTACTTGTAAGGCAGTAAATGAACTCAAGATATGGGACTAAAGACATAGATATCAACTCTCTAAAATTTAGGTCTCATATTGACTAAACTTTCTATTTTTAAATTTTTCAGAAGAAACGAAGCAATATCACCTGTTATTTCAAATTCGTCAAATAAACAGAAATATTGACTAGATGTCGAAACAATCTAAGCAAATTTCATAGAACGTGCGTCTCATAAGACGGATTGCATGAGACATTAATGATTTCTGCTTATCTTGTGTCAAACAGCTTAATTACATTGATTAATATTATCAACAGAAAGACCAACTTGTAAAATGATTTGTGTGTGTGTGTATTTTTACATAAAAGATTACAGTTTTTTTACAGCCGCGGTTAAATCTTGACGAGATCTGAATTGAACTAACGAACTGTAATCTGAAAAGATGCATTTAGCGTAGGAAATATCATGCTTATTGCAAAGAGTAATTATTAATTATTTCGTAGCTGAACTTTACACGGACGATCGTGGCGATGGAACATCGCTGCGGCGCGGCCGAGCGCGCGGCGGAGCGAGCGGCGGCGCGGAGGCTCGCTCACGCATACTAGTAGATGCGCGGCTCACGAACGTGCGTCCGTTTAAAAAACGATGCTGACTGGCTAATCTTTAATTAATAATAACTACTTTTCTAAGCATAATTCGAAAAAAGTGATTCAGGACTTTTTGACTCAATTTTTCATGAGGAATATCACTGTGTAAATAGTGGGCGCGAATTAAGTGACACCCTGTATATATATATATATATATATATATATATATATATATATATATACAGGGTGTTACTAAAAGACCGCCCACTAACTACATAGCGGTATTCCTTGTCAAAAACTGAGTCGAAAAGTCCTGAACCACTTTTTTCTATAATGCTTAACAAAGCCGTAATCATTGAGTAAAGTTAGTCCAACCAGCGTCGTTCTTTAGCCGGGCGAACGTCGGTGAGCCGCGCGACTGATAGTGTGCGTGAGCGCTCCGCCGCGCATCGCGCGGCGGCACGGCGGCACGACGGCACGGCCGCGGTCGGCCGCGGCGGTCGCGTTTTGCTTTCGCGCGCGTCGCGTGCAATATTCTTACGCATTGTAATAATAGAAATAATTTTTCCTGCACTAAAAATCACTTTTTACTCTTGTCAGAAGTACCTCCTTGCAGAAAATTTTGATAACGGATAAAACTTTCGCCAAGACATAACTATTATTAAGATATAAAAATTTAAACAAATACAAAAAATTATACTGTGTATTTTACAATACAAAAATTTACAATACAAAATTTTACAATATAAAATTTTACAATAAAAAATTATTTTCTAATCCGTTTCGTTAAATATCTTTGCGTTAACTTAATTTAAATTATAACACAAAGCACTTATTGAATCTTTCTACGAGGTTTGCCCATAGTTACTCAGAAGTAATAAATTTTTTAAAGGAAATTTGCTGTAACAATTAGATATTTAAATAATCTCGTACTTAAAAGGAAATACATTAAAAATATTATTAAAAGATAAAGTATTCAAAAATAAAAAAATTTCTTCTTTTATAAAAAAAAGATTTATCCTAAGTTATAAATAACGCTATCCATATGTAGAATCTTTTTAAAACTTAAGGCAAATAAGAGCAAACCGCCGAGCGATCAATATTAATTTTTATAGCGAATAATAAATAATAACACGTTTAATAACTTAAAACAAAATTCAATACAAACGTTTCTATCTTAGTTTAGACGCATAAATAAAAGTAAAATGTTATCGTATTCATAAAACATTGGTCAGCGGTAAAGTTATTGGAAAAGGTTGAACATAAGGTAAATTACGTAATAACTGCTGCGTTTTAAATAAAGTGAAATTGAAAAGTTAGCTGCAATTCGTATAAGTTTTTTCATAAAGATGTAAAATTCACTTATCAGACAGTGTAATATCAATCTCGTGATAATCTACCGTGTCTGGTTTCAGTGATGAAACAATGCTTATGAGTTAAGATCAGTGCACGGATTAAAGGCTTAAGCTGATGCGCAAGGTAAAATGAGTACATACAAATGTCATGAAGTATCATATAACAAAATAACATTAGTAAATAAAGAATATAAAATAAATAAATAAGCTAGTAAATAAAAAATCTTTCTAATGATTATTCTCCTATTGTCGAAAAACTTCCACACAATTGACATCTGTAGTCTGTTTTATTTATTAACTTATTTTTATTTATTTACGAGTGTTACTTTGTTATATGATGCTTCATGATATTTCTCTGTACTCATTTCAGCTTACGCTTAAGTCTAGGCCTTCAGTCCGTACACTGATATTAACTCATAAGCATTGTTTTGTTACAGAAACTAGACGGTAGATCATCATGACACTGATATTACACTGTCTGGTAAGTAAATTTAACATAAAAAACTTATACGAATTGCAGCTAACATTTTATTTTATTTAAAAGACCGCATTTACTTTATGTTTAATCTTCTCTAACATCTTTACCGCTGACCTACGTATTACAAATATGATAACATTTCATATTTATTTATGCGTTGTTAACGATTCGATTTAAGATTTTTGTGAAATATTACAATAAAGAGGATCTAAACTAAGGCCAAAGCGTTTGTATTGTATTTTGTTTTAAGTTATTAAACGTGTTATTATTTATTATTCGCTATAAAAATTAATATTGTTCGCTCGGCGGTTTGTTCTTATTTGCCTTAAGTTTCAAAAAGATTGTACATCTGGATAGCGTTATTTATAACTTAGGATAAATTTTTTTTTATAAAAAAAAATTTTTTTTATTTTTGAATACTTTATGTTTTAATAATATTTTTAATGTATTTCTTTTTAAGTACGAGATTATTTAAATATCTAATTGTTACAGTAAATTTCCCTTAAAAAATTTATTACTTCTGAGTAACTATGGGCAAACCTCGTAGAAAGATTCAATAAGTGCTTTGTGTTATAATTTAAATTAAGTTAACGCAAAGATATTTAACGAAACGGATTAAAAATAATTTTTGTATTGTAAAATTTTATATTGTAAAATTTTGTATTGTAAATTTTTGTATTGTAAAATACACAGTATAATTTTTTGTATTAGTTTAAATTTTTATATCTTAATAATAGTTATGTCTTGGCGAAAGTTTTATCCGTTATCAAAATTTTCTGCAAGGAGGTACTTCTGACAAGAGTAAAAAGTGATTTTTAGTGCAGGAAAAATTATTTCTATTATTACAATGCGTAAGAATATTGCACGCGACGCGCGCGAAAGCAAAACGCGACCGCCGCGGCCGACCGCGGCCGTGCCGTCGTGCCGCCGTGCCGCCGCGCGATGCGCGGCGGAGCGCTCACGCACACTATCAGTCGCGCGGCTCACCGACGTTCGCCCGGCTAAAGAACGACGCTGGTTGGACTAACTTTACTCAATGATTACGGCTTTGTTAAGCATTATAGAAAAAAGTGGTTCAGGACTTTTCGACTCAGTTTTTGACAAGGAATACCGCTATGTAGTTAGTGGGCGGTCTTTATATACATATATTACAAAACATACATACGTAACCGGATGAATGACTTTTTTATTCTGTAAATAATAAATATTATGTTACTGCTCGGGGGGGTGTCAGCCGCCCCGGATTCGCGAGCGTTCTGCGTAATAATCGAAGGACCAGAGGGATCGTTCCCTCACGAAATTCAAACGAGGTAGCAAGCAAAGGCGATGCAAAACATGCGACTCACCGTTTCGTTGCCCATTGCCCCTCGTGGGTGGTGGTATTTTGCCGCTATATCTCTCGTCCTTCCTTCTGGCGGGTTCTCTGATGCGGGCGCGAAGGAGAGCGGGCAAGCACACCGGCAAGGCACGAGAGAAGCAAACCGTGGTAGGAAGGCAGGCAGGGCAAATATGCAGGCAGGCGGTGCACACAACAACAAGTGTTCGGCGTATCGCCTTGTATATATATTTGATTAATTGTTCTTGTTTATTTAGATTATAATTGCCTTGTTAATTTCGATTAGTGCCGATTGGCGCATTTAGTATTAATTGCATATTTAGTTATTAGTCGTTATTGTTAATATTCGCGGGACGTCGGTGGATCGCGATCGGGACAATTTTGAATCATGCGACTCACCAATTGGTGCTGCCATCGTTGATCCACCGACGGCAGCTATTACCCCCAAAAAGGGGAGCAAGTACTCGCTCGCGGCACGTTTCAGGACCGCGAGCACTCACTTACCACCAGACACTCTCATCGTCAAGACGCTCATAAGGAGCTTTCGAACGCGCACGAAGTTTCGGACGTCCGACCGCGATCTTCCCCCCACTCTTGGGGACCGATCTTTCGCCTGCCTTGCTTGCTCGTGATTTCGCCTGCTTGTGTCTGCTTGTGCCCGCTTTATTACGCCTTGCACCTGTGCCTGCTTGCTGCCTGCAACCCCACTGCATCCGCCTGCATGCCGGACCGGCAGAGCCTGGCCACGTGGAATACGGCGAGGACGGACGAGAGTCAACCGGGAGACGACGGGCGCCCGAACGGTGAGTCGCTTAACGCTTTTCGTTGCATGCGCATTTCGTTCGTTTTGTTTTGCATTCTTTGCCTATTTCGTTAATTTAGTCGTGAGGGGGATTATAATTACCCCCCCCCCTCTGGTCCTTCGAGTATAGAAAATCTCGCCTCCGGGGACGGTCTTACACCTCCCCCCCCCGTTCAACAAGCAAGCACAAAAAGGCACGATCTTGCGATGATTCGTGCTCCGAGACGAATGTGTCGTGCTCCGAGACGAGCACTTCTCCTCCAGAGTTCGCTCCGGCCCTCACTGGTTCGCGCGCCTGCGAAGTAGATCCCGCGCGAGTACCAAATCCAAGTAATTAGGCGGGCCACCCGCAGGCGGGCAGCACGAGTCGGGTGAGTCGCGCGAGTAGTTACCGCGATCCGCCAACGTTTCGCGCGAGTCATCGAACTCGATCTCGATTGTATGATGGTCCTACTTACCGTAGGACCCGCTTGATTACGAACGCGATTGACGCTATTAAAGCACAACATGTAACTTAATACTACAAACTTAATGATACGGAATCGAACTTCACTTATGTACACTTAATACTACGGAACCTAAACTACTATATACAGGTGAGCGCCGAACAGTTACAATAATTTCAATAGACCGCGTTTGTATTTAATAAAATATTTTATTTACCTTTTGTTTGTTGTTGATGGTTGCTGATACAACCTTGACGAAGGTTCGCACACCAAGGCGGAAGGACTTTGAAATAACGGCTCCAAATTATTGAGATAAAATATATGGTTTAATGTCAATGTTGGCGGTAGAGGCGAGCTGTATCACAAATTGCACTTAGAACGATGCGGTTAAATGCACGCACTCTGGTCTTTGTATTACGGAGACGACAACGGTACACAAAAGACGGTAATGAGACGAAGCACCGCGACGTAGACTCGTTCGCGGGCGACAGAGCTCGGAATTCGCTCTGAGTTCGAGGCGCACGTGGAGATGCACTCAGATGCATGCCGCACAGCCGGTACGGTCCTCGCGTGTAATGCAGGGAACCGAGATCACGAAAAGGCGTAGGCGCGTTATTCTCAAGATGCACGTTACAATTGCCAAAATTCGAACCGTCTCTATACACGTTGGAATGTCGACTCAGGCGATCATCGTCTTCTACCGACCCAAGCGTTGTTTACGTCGACGGATCGGGCCGGCTCGGCCTCGCTAGTTACGCGGAACGCTGAGCGTACGGCACGCGGGCGCAAGCGGAGCGCGCGCGAGATCGGGTTGAAAATTAAAGATTAAAATTATTAACTTGAAGGCTTATTCCTAAACACCTTTACTTTTCTAATTAATTAAATAAACGTATAAGTGCGTCTCTCATAATAAATCCATCTGCTGGTTCCCATTCTGGACGGTTCACATCATTCTCTTCATTATCATTATCATAAACGATTTCATTCTCTTCGTCATCTTGCGGCAATTATACATTATCATAGGTAAGCGGAAGATTATGCAAAACTGCACATGCTATAATAATTGTTGTGCTGCATAACAGTTTTGTCGTTAGTCCTCGGGCTAAGCAAGGAAATCGCCGTTTCCATACTCCAAATGTTCTTTCCACTATTTGTCTTGTTCGTCTATAAATATTATTGTAGGTTAGTTGTTCATCTGTTGTTGCATTTAGACCAAGAGTCAGAAGAAATGGCAGACAAGGATAGCCATTATCTCCAATCAATATGCCAGTTAATTCACGTCTCATATATCGCATATAAATTCTGGAATTTTGGAAGATACGACTGTCGTGTTGGCTTCCTGGCCATTCTGGTATGATGTCCAGAAATTCCATTCGTGGTCCGACAATAGCCTAAATAATTATGTAAATATTATAAATATATATATATTTGTGTAATAAAATTGATATATAAATCTTAAGGTTGCAAAAATAACTAATAAATAAAAAACGGCCAATATTCGACCAATTAAAGGATGTTAAAATAACATTTAATATTCAATCATATACAATCATGTTGACGTTTCGGCCTAACTTGGCCTTCTTCAGAACCATTAACCAAAGAAAACACTTACAAATCTCGCATATTTATACAATTAACGTCGAAGTAGTTCTCACCCATAAATATGGACAAATAGTCAAAATGTAGTCAGAGAGAAACATCGTAGCACATTGGTCAGATTACAAAACAAATTCGGCTGCATTCTTCAATTCGCGACCCATGTGTGTCCATGGAGACAAAGAGTGTGTTAAATGGAAACTCTTCTCTGTCGCAGAACAACTTAGTGACAACTAAATATAAAAGATTATTATTATTTGAGAATCCCGCAAGAAAGAAGTAGAAACTTTTAAACCGCTGGATTTAAGCAAAAAGAGGACTCACATAAGCCGTCAAATGACAGAATAAGAACAATTTCTCTCCATCTTATAAAAGCGTGTGTTCGTCGCAAGAAATAAACGCTGACTGTGGAAGTATTCGCATCGCAAGGGCACAGTAACCAATCGTCATTGTTATTAAAAAAACGATTAAGACAACAAGTTCAAAACATCAAAATAGACCTTGTCCAATAATTCGGTGTCTTTGTTTAAATTTATACCGTTAGGCTGTTCTTTAATATGAATCATTTCCGCAATAATTCTTTTCTGGTAATTATGCTCAAATTCTAAAATGCGAGTGTTATCCCAATCGAACGAATGATTGAACTCTGTAATATGTTTTGACACAACCGAATGTTTGGATTTATCTAGTCTAATATTATTCTCGTGTTCTATCAATCTAGTATGTAATTGTCTTTTTGTCTGACCGACATAAGAGGCATTGCAGTTATTACATTCGAATTTATAAACCACATTGCTGTTAGAAAAATAGAAGTTCTTATCCTTCTGGACCCTAATGAAGCAATTAAGTTTATTAAGAATGCGATATCCTATAGAATTTTTCGATTTATTCACCGCCGAAGCAATGATTTCCGAAATGGATTTTAAATATGGCATAACAATAAAACTCTTTTTCTGTTGAGAACAATCAGACTCATTGCAAGTGTTATTAATATTATGTTGAGACTGAAGTTTCCTCAGTCTCTTATTGATATGCAAGAAAATTAAATCAATAGGATATCCATTACTCAATAATATGTTGATAACAAAAATTAAATTTTTATTGTAAAAGCTAGGATGTGACAACATGATTGCTCTGTCCAACAGACCGTAAATTGTTCCTATTTTGTGTTGGATAGGATGACTCGAAAAGAAAGACAATAGTCTACCCGAGAAAGTTTTTTTATGAAACCAGTCTGTTATAATCATGTTGTCCCTAACAATTAACATCAGATCCAGGAAGCTAAGACAGCCATTTTCCTCGTATTCAACTGTAAATTTGAGCCTATCATGGTAATTGTTAAAGTAATGCAAAACATCCTGAACGCTATCTTCAGGAACTGTCATAACGATATCATCCACATAGCGCCTATAGAATGACAAGCAGATATTCAATGTGCTCAATACCCTTTCCTCCAAATCCTCTATAACGATGTCAGCCACCGTTGGAGATAAAGGGGAGCCCATTGGCGATCCAAAGGTTTGCTTGTAGATGATATTGTTAAACCTAAAAAAGGTGGAAGCCAAAACAAATTTGACAGCAGCGATGAACTCCTTTTGAGGTAACTTCGTTTTAGACTTAATAAACTTCCACCTCTTTTTTAAGCCTTCCACAACCAATTCAGATGGAACATTCGTGAACAACGATACCGCATCCAACAAAATCAAAATCTCAGAATCTTGTAACCTAATTTCCGAAAGATCAGTGCACAAATCAAAACTGTTATTGACGTGGCTCTTTGGCTTCGGTAAACTATCAGCTAAAATTTTCTGCAAAAATGATGCTAAGTTGTAAAGAGCAGTATTGACGGATGAGACTATTATTCTAAATGGAACATTTTTTTTATGAATCTTAGGAAGACCATAGGATTTTGGGAGTATAGAGTCGCTAAAATGTAAAAAAAAAATTGGTTTTTCGAGATATATTTTTTCTGTAGCCAAACCTTGATGAGACTATTTAAGTCTCTCTCGATTTTGGCAGACGGATTTCTATCGACTACTTCGTACGTATCTCTGTCATTAAGCAACATTTCCATTTTGTGAATGTAATCATTTTTGTCAAGTGCCACCGTGACATTACCCTTATCAGCTCTTGTAAAAATAACGTCAGGGTTATTCCGTTGAAATTGGACAGCAGAATTGTACCTCGAAACTAAAGTACGCTCGATCGGTGTGAAAAGTGGTCTTTTATGTAAGATTTTAGTAAACTGCGGAATCGCTACATTACGTATCCTGATTTGATTGTTTATTGTATGTTTTTTGTAATTGCATTCTAAATCTTTAATAAATTTGTGAATCGCTCTTTTCCTGTTGATTGAAAACGGTAAACTAAACTTCTCTCCAAGCTGTAGTAAGGAGGAAATCTTGGTAGGAATATCTACATTTGAAAAATTTAGGAACCATTTATCATTGACAAAGTTAAGCGAATTAGTATTTGTAATATTCAAAAATTGAAGTGGGTTGATAGAAATATTGATATCAAAATCTGAATCTGAATGTACAAATTTAATATTATTAACTTTATCTTTTCCGTCTTCCGTGCTAGAGCAAGAAAACTCTATGGGTTTAATTTTTTTGTAAAAGTTAATTCTCTTGGATTCCAACAACCACTCCAACTTCTTTTTGTGCGAAGACGTTAATTTATATTTAAAATTATCAAACGACCTAGTGTGGTGTGAAACAATACGCTGCCAAATATTTAGAAGTAAACAATTAAAAAGGAAATGGAAAATAGACAAAAGTTTCCTCCTAAGGTCATCCAAACGTCTATGTAGATCAAATATCTCAATTTTTAAAGTTTTAGTTTTGAAAAAATGCACCAACCTATCGATCTTTCGCAACAATTTATAGTGCCACACATGCAAATTGTTCTTAAACATATGTACCATATGCGATGGAAAGACATTGTGTTGCAAAAATAAATTCTATACATTCTCTATTGGATAAAATATTACGTACTTGTACATTGAGAGAAAAGTATCCTTTGCGATTCCTGTATACTTCAATATTTTCAAAGGTAAATATGCAGAATAGTGGCTCCCTCACCGATTTTATTAAACTTAGGCTTAATCGACGCGTTTTTGGGTGAAATGAAAGAATCTGGCAGAAAAAAGTGTCGCTCTGCCCCGCGAAGCGAGATATTAACAGTTAAAGTTGACGACTATCAGGTTAGGAATTCTGTCATACCGACGCGATGTAGCGACTGGTAGCGACCACAAACATGCCCTGCGGCCACATGCGCATCCTCCGTAGCCGCACGCGTATGCAAAAGTGCGCGAATTGAAAACCTATATATACTTTATAATGCATATCGCTTGACTTTTGATGATGAATATGTCGCAGCCACATGGTGTACACACACACACACACACGCGCGGGGGAGGGGGTGCAAGGGGGGCCTTTGGCTCCCCCTCCCGCACCCTCTCCTACGGTAGGCAGGGTGGACCTCGCTTTACAACTTAGCATAGGTTAGTGACGCGCTTTACAAGTATGTGCTTTGTATGTGCTTCAACTTACAAAGCGCATACTTATAAAGCGCGTCACTAACCTATAAATTAGCGGCGCGCTTTACAAGTATGTGCTTTGCATGTGCTTCAACTTACAAAGCGCATACTTGTAAAGCGCGTCACTAACCTATGCTGAGGTGTAAAGCGAGGTTCATCCTGCCTGTCGGCGGAGGGGGTGCGGGAGGGGGGCCAAAGGCCCACCCTTGCACCTCCCCGCGCGCGCGCGTGTGTGTGTGTGTGTACACAATGTGACTGCGTCATATTCATCATCGAAAGTCAAGCGATATGCAATATAAGTGTACATAGGTTTTAAATTCGCGCACTTTTGCATGCGCGTGCGGCCACGGAGCATGCGCATGTGGCCACAGAGCTAACAGAGCATGCGCAAGTGGCCGCGGGACATGGACAGCATGGTTAATAGTCGCTACATCTCGTCGGTATGACAGGTCTCATAACCTGATAGTTGTCAACTTTAACTGTTAATATCTCGCTTCGCGGGGCAGAGCGACACTTTTTTCTGCCAGATTCTTTCATTTCACGCAAAAACGCGTCGATTAAGCCTAAGTTCAACGAAATCGGTGAGGGAGCCACTATTCTGCATATTTACCTTTTCAAATCTGCATTGAGTCAAGCGAATATGAGTACAGTCGATAGCACCATCAACTCCAGATAACCCAATAGCTCCATTTCCAAATCCCAAGTTCCGAAATAAAGTACGGTTTTCGTTAATTTGCTCCACAGAAGAAGGCATCTTTACGACACGGTGGATGTTTCCAGCAAGTAATACCGAAACACGAAAAATGATTCTTGAAAGAGTAGGCTGTGATATGCTTATTATATCCGCTAATACTAACTACAAAGAAATAAATAATTTTAAAATATGCAATTATAACTCAGATATAAACCTATTTCTCTCTGCCTCTTTCAAATTTTATTACCTGAAAACTTGCAGTGGCGTAAAATCTTAGACACACGTACAAGTAATTGCAACGCAGGAGCAATAGGAAGACTTCGATTATTTATTTTAGCCATACCTTCTTCTACTTTGGGTAGAAGACCATGTATGACAGCTTCTTTTGAAAATCGAAAGCGGCGTTTAAACTCTTTTTTATCATAAAACTGGAAAGGGTTTTGTCCATCTCGTATATAACGTTTCGGAGCACGCACAACAATTTCTTCTCTTTCATCTTCACTCTCGACGTCCAAAAAAATCGGGAATATTATAATCTCGAAAATCTATATCCTGCACGTTCATACTACAAAAAATTACATTCACAACACATATTTATAAAAAATTTAATAATAATTTTACAATTATGTTTGTTCTATTTCGAAGTAAACACTAATCAGAAAGTTCTTCGAAAAAAAGCTGTTGTAAAAGCAATATAAATAAATTTATTCTATAAAAATATCAATAAATATCAGTATCAATAACCCAAGGAACACACCAAAGTCAACAGATAGTCAAAATAACTATATTTTGATTCAAAATAGTCACGCATTTTCTGTATGACGAAAAATTGACGGTCACAATAAAGTCAAAATTATATAAAAATATTTTACCATCATTTTACCATTGTCTTGACGACATTTTGACTTTATTGTGACTTTCACTGTTCTATCTAATGCATATGCTGCAATGACGAAAAGATAACTTCTCAAAATCAGTATGCTTGAAAGTTACTTTTTGATGACTTTACCTTAATAATTTTATACGTGGAATAATAAAAGAAATCGAATAATATAAAAAAACAAAAAAATTAATTTAAAAAAATTTATTGCGATTTATGGACAAACTTAATTTTGAAAAATTACAAATGTAAAAATTAATATTATTATTCGATTTCTTTGATTATTCTATATGTAAAAGTATTCAGGTAGTCATCGAAAAGTGAATACTTTACAAGATATTTCATATTTTATATTATAAATATCATGACAAAATATGAAATATCTCAGTAAATTCTTAACAAAAGAGAACTTTATTATAATGTTTTAAAAACGTCATGACAAGGGCTACAAGAACATACAATAAAAATAGGGGTTTCTATATAAAAAATTTAGATCAAAAGCACCTTAAATTTTTTAAATAAAACACCATTGGAGGTTAAATAAAAAATAGTTTTTATTGCATATTCTTGTAGCCCTTGTTGAGACGTTTTTAAAACACTATAATGCAACGATCTTTCGTTAAGAATTTTCTGAGATATTTTAAATTTTGTCATTACATTTTTAATATAAAATATGAAATATTTCGTAAAGTATTTACTTTTTGATGACTTTACCTTAATACGTTTATACGTAGAATAATAAAAGTAATTGAATAATGTAAAAAAAACAGACAAATTAATTTTAAAAAATTTGATTGCATTTTGTGGACAAACTTAGTTTCGAAAAATTGGGAGGGTCCCGTTTGCCTACAATCCCGATTGCCAACAGCTTCGTTTGCCCACAACATTTTGCCTACAGCTTCGTTTGCCGACATTCCCGATTGCCTACAAGCATTATTGCGCACATGTAATAGTTAAAAATACGAACGTACGTTTGCGCACATGGCCAAACACATTGCACACATGACTTTATTGCACACAAGCAGATTGCACACACGACATTATTGCGCACATACACATTGCACACATGACTTATTGCGCACATTCACGTTATATTGCACACAATGTCGCAGGCTTATCATAAAATCAGCCTTTTTGCAAAAAGACTAGCTTTTTTGCGAAATGCCGGCCTTTTGCGAAAGCATTTGATCGTTTCTTTAATAAGACTAACGTATTTTACACTTTTTGCAAAGTGCCTAGCCTAACACCAGCCCATGTGTGCCAAAAAGCCTAAAGTGCGTTCAGTCTTATTGGGAAACGATCAGTGCTTTGCAAAAGGCCGGCCTTTCGCAAAGAGGCTAGTCTTTTTGCAAAAGGGCTGATTTTGCAATAAGCCTGTGACATATGTGTGCAATATAATGTGTATGTGCGCAATAAAGTCATGTGTGCCATGTGTATGTGCGCAATAATGTCATGTGTGCAATCTGCTTGTGTGCAATAAAATCATGTGTGCAATGTGTTTAGCCATGTGCGCAAACGTACGTTCGTATTTTTAACCATTACATGTGCGCAATAATGCTTGTAGGCAATCGGGAATGTCGGCAAATGAAGCTGTAGGCAAAATGTTGTGAGCAAACGAAGCTGTTGGCAATCGGGATTGTAGGCAAACGGAGCCCTCCCGAAAAATTACAAATGTAAAAATTAATATTATTATTAGATTATTCGATTTCTTTGATTATTCTATGTATAAAAGTATTAAGGTCATCGAAAAGTGAACACTTTACAAGATATTTCATATTTTATATTAAAAATATCTTGACATAATTTGAAATATCTCAGTAAATTCTTAACAAAAGAGAACTTTATTATAGTGTTTTAAAAACGTCGTCACAAGGGCTACAAGAATATACAATAAAAATAGGGGCTTCTATATAAAAAATTTAGATGAAAAGCACCTTAAATTTTTTAAATAAAACACCATTGGGGGTTAAATAAAACATAGTTTTTATTGCATATTCTTGTAGCCCTTGTCGAGACGTTTTAAAAACACTATAATGCAACTCTCTTTCATTAAGAATTTCCTGAGATATTTTCAGAAAGATGCACGGTAGCGCATCTTTCCGTGGTAGCTTGCAATGACACCGATAGGTGGCGCATAATGGTGTGATTAACTCGTAAGAAAGTTTCAGTTGAGAGCGAATATAAGCAGGTTTAGGCGAAGCAAAATCATAACATCCGCAAGACATATATCTTTGCCAGCAACATTGCTGCGATGATATAAATATATATATCCTCAGTGGTCGAATTGGCACGACACCCGCACGGTATACGGGAGGTTCCAGGTTCAAACCCTGGCTGAGGTAATATTTTTCGTAATAATTTCTTTCAATCAGGGGGGTAGGGGATTTTTAATTCTCCAACGAAACTGTGTTTTAAAGTCTGACAAATCGGTTGGCACGCAGTTTAGTAGGTTGGAAATTCGTGTACTTGGAAATACACGAAAAGGATTTGAAAAATTTTATTAGTTTATAATAAATTTCAAATCTTAATAACGCGTATATCGTGATTGCCAGTACCGTCAATTAAAAATTCTCAATTTGGTAAATATATATATATTTATGTAATAAATTTGTTTTAATATGTATTTCACTGAATGAATATTACCTTGTTTACGCGGCGGCGTAAACAAGGTAATATATGAAATCTATCAATCTTGAGACGGTCTGGTACTGCATAAGCAGACTTGGTCAAGGTCGTCTTAAGCGTTGACTTGAGATTGGACTATGAATACCGGCCCGATACTCCGATACGCGACAATTACCTCGCTCGCGTAAACAAGGTATATATGTGATATATTTTTAATACCCTCTTCTAATACCACAGTAAAGAAAAGAATCCCATGCATACGTCAAGAAATAGTCTTACTGTATAGTAATAAGCAGTCAAATTTTGTAACCAAAAATCGTCATGTTGACTCTTTCTGCCGTGATGTAACTATGACGTCAAAATGACGTCAAAATGATGTTATTTTGACTGCGATGTGTTCCTTGGGAAGTGTTAAATCAATGTTATTATGTAATTTTCTTACCTCTTGCGTGCTTAGATGTGATAGATTGAACTCGTTACAAATTTCTAACCAAGCTACGTCATTATCTTTTAGCGTAGTAGAGTCGCTTTTCTTCACTTCTATTATATGCTTATACCTTTTTAATATATCAAGAAATAGTGTTTTTTCAAGTAATGTAAAATGTTTTGATTTACTTTTACATTTTTCCATATTGCTATACAACTTCCAAATTTTAAGGTTAGACACAACTAGAGAGAACAAAACGTATTTCAGTATGTTTAAACACTTGATTATTGTAAAACTGCACACCTTAAAATTCTTTGATTTCCTTATATTTCTTGTAAACTATTCTTTTTTTAAGTTAACACTAGTCAGAAGAAAGTTTTTCGAAACAAGTATTGTCTTAAGAGGTCTACGAACCTGACTTGGAATAAGACGCCTTATTTGCCATTTTTGCGAACAAATAAGACCGTCTTAAAGGATTATGAATATCGTTTCATTTGAGAAGTTCTTCAGATTGTGCTTATGGCATATGAGATGCATTTATAAATCATAATAAGATATCCCGTAATAAGACATTCTTGCTGAAGTTTACTCTTAAGCAGTTACTAAAATACGATCTTATTGCCTCTCTATGAATCGAAACGCCATCTTAAGACCATTCTTAAGAAATTCTTATTTTTAAGCATCGACTATGAATACCGGCCTATGTATACTTATAATGCATATCGCTTGACTTTCGATGATGAATATGTCGCAGTCACATGGTGTACACACACTCACACGCGGGGGGGGGGGGGGGTGCAAGAGTGGGCCTTCGGCCCCCCTCCCGCACCCCCTCCGCCGGTAGGCAGGGTGGACCTCGCTTTACAACTTAGCATAGATTAGTGACACGCTTTACAAGTATGCGCTTTGTAAGTTGAAGCACATACAAAGCACATACAAAGCAAATGCTTGTAAAGCGCGTCACTAACCTATGCTAAGTTGTAAAGCGCGGTCCACCCAGCCTACAGGTGGAGGGGGTGCCGAAGGCCCCCTTGCACCCCCCCCCCCCCGCGTGTGTGTGTGTGTGTGTGTACACCATGTGGCTGCGACATATTCATCATCAAAATTCAAGCAATATGCATTATAAGCATACATATAGGTTTTCAATTCACGCACTTTTGCATACGCGTGCGGCTACGGAGCATGCGCATTTGGCCGCAGGGCATGTTCGTGGTCGCTACCAGTCGCTACATCGCGTCGGTATGACAGGTTTTATAACCTGATAGTCGTCAACTTTAACTGTTAATATCTCGCTTCGCGGGGCAGAGCGACAGTTTCTTCTGCCAGATTCTTTCGTTTCACGCAAAAGCGCGTCGATTATAAGCCTAAGTTCAACGAAATCTGTGAGGAGGCCACTATTCTGCATATTTACCGTAAAGTTCACTTGAACGGCTCGTTTGACTGTCTTTTACGCAAACTTTTCAACACTTCTCCTCTTCAACCATTCTGAACCTGCATCCCGATTTCTTTCCGATTCCCTCTTCGCTGATTCGCAGTTTTGGAGCACGACGACCGCGGACGAGGGACACCCGAGTGCATACGAAATGACTGAAACGGATTACCGCCGGCCCACCATCTTCTCTCCTCTATACCTCCACTCGGCGAGTAAAACTTTAAAGATCCTCGACCACTCTCATTCACCGCGAAAACCGCAGTACCCGAGGATTCCTTACGTCTCTCGCGCCGGCTCGATGCTTTATGAGGGGTTTACTTTATAGACACGAACGAAGTATTAGGACGGAATACTAGTATTAGGGGGTCGATTGTGTATCTTTGTCGAACATTCTCACTTTTCGCACTTTCATCTCACGTGAAGGAATACGCGCGATTGGCTATGATCCAAGTGAAAATGTGACATCCCTATGCTCACGGGAGCATTACTCGCGAGACATGAATTATTTTCTAGAAAGTTATACGCATATATAAGTTCCTTTTCTAGTATTAATGGATGGAGCTACAAATGATTTCCAGCGCTATTCTAGGTTTATTGTAATTTTTTCTAATTATTTAGAGTAAATTAATTAAAACTTATGTACTTGAAAAGTTCTTAAGAGTGCATATTAAGTATAGAATTATAAAACTTACCCATTTTTCACACGTTATTAATAGAAATTTTCAAAATAGAATATTTTTTTCATGATTGCACATATTACAATAAATATATATGTAAAAAATATGGAAAAATATTCTTTCAGATATAATACCGACCATATATGAATAATGACATCTTGCAAATAGCACTAAATATATGTTGCTTGATTATCAGCGCGTAATATTGAGTTCAATTTTTGTACTTGTTATGTTTAGGATAGTTAGATAATATATTGATCTCCTTTGGATAATGCATTTTACATAAAATGTTTTATTTGCAGTTATTACTCACTTTATTTTTATTCTTTAACCTTTACAAAAGTTTGGTTTCTTGTGCAAATATCATGGTGAAATAACCTGTATATGATCAAAAACACTGCTTTAAACCTCGACTTCGACACAATTTGGCGTTATTCGACATAAAATTTCTTGTCGAGTAATCTCACGTGAAATATCCCGCATTTTCACTATGGTGAAACTTACCCAATCAAGAAAATGCTCACTTTTATCATTTTCACTAAGTTTCGAGATACACAATCGGACCCCTAGACTGAAGACGCCGCTAGAATGCGGACGAAAGGGAGGGACAAATATATGTGCGTATATATATGGCGAAAGGGACGCGGATAGAACGCTGCTAAAAAGAGAAGCTTCCTCTCCGCTTTTGCTCTCTTTCTCGCTCTCTCCCTCCTCTCTTTCTCTATGTCTAGAGGAGCTAGAGAAATAATTTTAGACACGTTCTATTTCGATCATAAACGACTTGCGAGGCTGGTTCACTGCTTCACTCCTCATCGCAGAGTCCTCTGGCTTCGTCCGTTCGCAAGCGTCGAGTAATCGTGAAACGCCACGAAAAATTTCTCGTCGATAACGACATTCTTGATCCCAACATCGTCTGGTCTTCCTACCTTCACTTTATCTCCTTTTTTCACCGTCGTTCCGTACAGTCTTACCCCGGCGTCGCGTCGCGCGTCGCCTCTTGAGTCGACGCAGAAATCCTACCCCCGATATCCGCCCGCGTCACTGTCCGTTCCACCACCATAGAGCCCCATTATAACCCAAGAAAATTTATCGTCGAACGTCCTTGATGTCCCCTCCCGCCTCTCCCCGCCGACCACACCTACTTGCGGTGGAAAATACCTGGATTCGAGTAACTCGTAAATCGAACTAGCTGTGTAATAAAGCCGTACCGTGATGTTCCTCGCTCTTTCGGAGTTTCCGCACCTTGCTATTGTGCGCCGAGCGAAATCTTCGAGCTCCGAGTGTGCGAGACGTTCTTACGTTACGTGACTTTTCCCTCGGCCACTTAATGGTGAGCTAGATCCGACATTGTCTAAGTGGTAAATCTGTCCCCTGAATTTTCGTGTAAATTATGTAATTATGTAACTAGACAAATAATTGATATTTTGGGGTTTCTTGTTTTTTTTTTATTGAATTATTACAGTCGCATTATTTATTTCAAACTTTGTTCTTTTAAATTTAATATTTAAAATCTTTTAAGTTTGAAATTTATAATTTCAGAATTTCTACATTTAACAAAGCCTTAAGTTTAATTCTTAATAAACATTTTTTAAATTGACAATTCACAATTTTTAATGTTTAAAATTTTAAACTATAAATTTAAAAAAAGTTAATTAAAAAATTACGTTTTTTACAGTAAAATTTTACGCACACTTTTGCATATTATTTTTCAACAATAGATAAAATGAACAACAAGCTCTTTCTAAGTTAGTATATAGAAACGAATGGATGAGAAAATATTATTAAAATAATGTTTACTGCAATATTATAATTATTTTTTACGATCACAATATTAATTATAACCTTTAATTAATTTTAAACAAACTCCGCTTAATAATTTTAATTGAACTCTCAACAGTCTCAGCTAGAACGATACATATAATGTTAAACAGGAAAATTACAAAAAAAAAAAATATTTCTCTCGACATATTCGCTAAAGTAAAATGGACTCTTATTTGAGAAAAAATTCGCGATTAGGAAATAGGACCGTTGAAAAGAGACACTCTACATAATCTCTCAATTAGCTCTTTCGTAACTTCTCACTGCACTTTTCTTAAAGTATTTCGGGCACGTTTTAAAGCGAAGTCCGTATTATAGAGCCCCGTCGGGTCATTCGGCCTGAGAGAATTTGTACACCGTATCGAACGCGACGTTCACCATCCTTGAGAACGTAAAGTATCGATGCTGCTCCTCTGATGAAATATCGACACTTGACTTTTTGGCGTAAATGGAACCTTTCACGCAGTAACGTCATATGAAATTCCCAAAGGACCGTCGGCAGTTGTATCGATTTAACGTCCGACCGCGTATCCCCCGTTAGTTGTCGTATGTTTGCAAGGTGCTCGCCTTATCTATTCGCAATCCCGCTCATATTCTTCTCCGGAACGTATGAATTTTTTAGTGTAGTCGTCGCAAGATTCTCTCTTTCCTCCTGTTACGAGAGCGCGAGCGTGGCAAAATTCTCCGCGGGGCGAGATATCTGGCGCGCCCGCATTAAATTATTATACCCAAGACTTTCCGCTTTTTTTCGGCCCGCGTTACTTCGTAATCGCGGATTTTTCGATCAATTTGTACTTTCGCGTCCCGCAGAGGAATGTGACCGCAATTTCCGTTCCCTCCCCAAAAATCTGATTGCTGAGCAACAAACTAGGAATATAGCATTGCGTGATAAACGGCAATGCCCAAGCCGTTGCTAATATATTCAATTGTCAACGTAATTGGTTTATTTAGATAAAAAATGTCCTCGTCTATACGTCCCTTACTTTTCCCCTTTCAATCCTAAGATAACGAAAGTTCCTTCCACCAAGAGGTTTAGACGGTACCACGATGGGTATTAAATTCTGCCGGCAATCACTATATTTTTTTCTTCCTTTTTGAAACACCGATTCTCGTGCAGCGCGGTTGTTTCTTGTGCATGTTTTTTTTTTCCGATAGGAAACGCTCTCGCTGACGGCATTATCTTGCCGAGGGTTTGCGATAATCGGGTCGATTTATGAGCCAAGATGGGAAGTTATCGCGATACTGGCAAAGCAAAACGTTGGCAGCTTTATCGGTCTCGAATTCTCTCCCGTGAATTCTATGGAACTTTAGGAAGAACGTTTGGGTAGATATTTATCCGGCCGCTCGGCGTCGTTAATAATTAATACATCTGTAAGCTCGCGCGCCATATTTAACTACGATATCGTAACACGCGTTAAACAGGACCCAGTGAGAAATGATACATCGAAAAGTCGTCGATTAGATATCGATACATCGAAATCGCGTCAATGCGGGATCGATATTATATTGATATCGAGATTTCGATATTTAATCGACGTTTTTTGATGTATCATTTCTCACTGGGGACGTTCGCGTGCGATACGTGCGCCAAAACAAAGCTCCGCCGTAATTCGTAGTTAAGTTCCTGGCGGCCGTTTAATTCGTACAGACGCTAAATGGCGTTCTTTTTTTTTTAACGGGTAAGGAAAGCCATTTCGCGTGTCGGGGCAGAAAGACGCGGCTGATTCGCATAATTCGAGCAAATTGCACAATAATGCCGGCGGAATATTCGCCGAGGGATCTTAATGGTATTTTTATCGACTTTCCCTTCAACATTGCGGCGACCGCCTTCGTGCGGCTGTCTGAAAAAAAAAAACACCAAAAATGTCGTAAGGTCTGCCGCGAGGGGAAGAGACCACCTTTCCCCTTCGCTCTTCACGCACATTACGGGGGCGAGTACATTTTTTTCCAATGAACCTTATACCAGTACTTACGTTGGTTATTCAAATTAATTTCCCCTATGCTGTGTACTCGCCTCTTTAATCGCAGCCGTAAGGGCGCGAAATTACCATCGCACCCTCTTCGGCCAAACACAATTTTTACACAATTTTTTTCTTGTAGATTTAAACTTAAATATTACAATGTATTTTATTTGAATTCAATAAATACTCCCACTTTTTTGTAATAAATTGTAATAAAATCTTTAAAAAAAGTGCTGTTTATATGAGGTTCCCCCCTTAAATTGCACTTCCAAGAGCCGGACAGCATCGCTATCGAAACGAAGGTAAACACAAATTCTTTGGTGAGACTGAAAGATTTATTGCAACACAGTGGTCCAAATCATTCTCGTCTCAAGAGAAGATCAAATATAATTTCTTGATTGAGAGATTGGCTGTCTCAAATTCTTGAAAAAGAATATTAAAGATCAGTGTTGCATTCAATCCTTCAACTTTTGCTCTTCTTATACGCATAGAGGGATGTGTATTTACGTTTTGCGTACGTTTTGACAGGAATTGGAGTGTTCCCAGTTGCAAAACTTGTTGTTCTGACTTCTGTATGCATGCGTTTCTTACCGCGAAGGTAGCCGCGGTAGACCCTACGTTTTTAACGTCGACCACTCCGTAAAGAGATGTAATATAGATGTAATAACGTTATTGCCGATGAATCATCAAGTGGATCACTTTGTGTTCTGTTATCGTTGTACGGATTAGACCGAGTACGTGCGCTGAAAAATTACTGGGAGAAGCAAGAGAAGGACGACGAGGAGGAAGCGACAGAAACTAGTCAATATATCCAAAAGGTATTGTTATCGTTTACATGTAAAAATCACCAAGCGGTACTATATACTCTACTCATCCTACCAAAAGCCAATTTCATTAGTATATACAGGGTGTCCCAAAAAGCTCGGTCACCGTTTCACTGACAAATTCTGTGGGTCATTCTAAGAAGAAAATTCTTATGCGAAAATGTTGAGGCTATAATAGTTTTTGAATTATAAGCATTAAGAGTTAGCGAATCAGACCGCCTAAAGTTGGCGCGCTCAGGTGTGGTACATCGCATAGCAAGTAAAGGTGCTCTTGTACATTGACTCAGTTTTTAGATATTAACATAATTCTGCAAACGACAAGGAAATTACTTTGAAGCTTTGTCTTATTTATCTGTGATTGTTCAATTTGCTGTACATAAAGATTAATGCAAGCATTATGGAATATCAATAAATACGTATGCACAGCGAACTGTCAAGTTTGTCAAATAAAGTGTGTCACAAGCTTATAGCGCGTAACGATTGATAACATAATTTTAATATGCTTACCATACGAGAAATGTCACACGCTAGCTTGTGACACACTTCATTTGACAAACTTGACAGTTCGTTGTGCATACGTATTTATTGATATTCCATAATGCTTGCATTAATCTTTATGTACAGCAAATTGAACAATTACAGATAAATAAGACAAAGCTTCAAAGTAATTTCCTTGTCGTTTGCAGAATTATGTCAATATCTAAAAACTGAGTCAATGTACAAGAGCACCTTTACTTGCTATGCGATGTACCACACCTGAGCGCGCCAACTTTAGGCGGTCTGATTCGCTAACTCTAAATGCTTATAATTCAAAAACTATTATAGCCTCAACATTTTCGCATAAGAATTTTCTTCTCATAATGTCCCACAGAATTTGTCAGTGAAACGGTGACCGAGCTTTTTGGGACATTCTGTATATATAATATATATATGAATCTTACGGCTATTAACGTATTGTACGCATCTAGATAAGGATTCTCGCGAGTTTCTAGGAGTGGCAGTATGCTTTTACGAATGAGTGCCCAACTACGATGCGATTATGTTACCTGCTTTTGCTATATGCATTTATTCCGTTTTTAATTTTTTGAGGAACACGTAATCTCAAGTACACATTTATATTATACGTAATTATGTACGTAATTTATTTTTTATGGATGCATTTTAATTATATTTTAGTAATATTGTTTTATATATCTCTCTCGGTTGCGCTTTTATAATGTCGTTTGTCTAAAATCTTAAGATGATAATTAGAGTTTATATATATAGGAATCAACACACGCGGGTTTATGATTTTTATAAGTTACAATAACGGTGAATAATTTCTTAATTGTAACAAATTGTTTGTATACTTACACATTGTATTGCGTACCATACATATATCAGGTGCCTTAAAAACCATGAACAAGAAGTAGCTAAATTAATGAAGGCATCAACTTTCCGTTTCTCATCGATGAGGAGACTCGTATTACATATTTGTATATTTAGAGTATTTATAAAAATAAAACAGGAGTCGTTGCATTTCAATAGAGAAGTCCTAATTTGCAATTTTAAGGTGATGCTTTAAAGAGTAATATAATTGAATTGAAAGAAACAATATTGATTCGTCCACCTGACAAAATGTCAAAGTAATAATTGCTCTACAGCAATAAATTATAATCAATAATTAGACGGCTCACTAAAACGTAACGTCGGATATTGAAATAGTTTGTTTATCGATGCAGTATTATCGATGGGGGCAATAAGTTTTACAAATTAAGCGTGGATACCAACAGTATATCGAGCTGCAGTTACCGGAACATGTACCGTAACTGTTAGCTGTAAGTACTTCTCTGTACTAGACGCAATAGCTATGTTCTACAAATCGTTTAACGTACGAATCACGAAAATTCATCTAAGGTAAATGTCCCTATTTGTGACCATGTAAGATTTTTGCATAAGTTAATAAGAGAGGAAAGTACTCTATAATGATTTAAATCAAAAAACAATTATACCCAACTCAAGATTAATCATTTTTGTATCGAAAAACTTGTTTTATTCAAGTTTTAAACATAATCTAATAAATATAAAAAAAGAAATTGCAGACTATGTATATGTACGCATTAGTGACCGCCTGATTTAATTTTGGCCCTATTAGTGAACCCTCGTCTGACCCGGTTAGTGACCGGTACATTCGTACATTATCCATCGAATGTACCATTTAGTGACCGGCAAATTAATTTTCGATCCTGATGAAATAAAGTTGGATTTTCTCGCTACTTAGAGACTGTGGTTATATTTATCGTCAAATGGCCTCATTAGAATAAAATATTTTATTGTATTTCATAAAGAAATCACTCAATAATTGAATAAGTATAAAGTAAGTATTTTGAAACCGTGGTCACAAATCGGTACAAAACACACGATGAACACACGATGTCCCAATTAGTGACTTAACCTAAAATAATATCGTTTTCTCTAGAGTTTTCCCTTGAGCATACTCGTACAAATGCAACTCACATTCGTCTAGAAGAGTATGGAGGTGGATATTAAGTACGTTTTTTTGGAAACAAGCAGCAAAATTTACTGCCACGACTAGTTTTCTTGAGCCGATCACAAATGAAGACATGCGTGTTTTTGCTGTACCTATCTGTAAAATTCGCCTATATACTCAAAACTACCAACCTTTTCCGGAATACACGAGTAGCACAACACTTATTAATCCTTCACTGATAGTTTTGCGCAGTATTGTTCCTTAACACTTTTTTTTGACGACGTAACAAAGCTGTGACTGTGCCGCGACAAACGCCATAGATCTACTAACGTGACGACAAGCATGCGCTCGATCTGCCACTGATGGCGACACGAGCACCTTATTTCACATTTTCACGAGAATTTGTTAGTTAAATATCATTAAAACCGTATATCAAACCGTAGCTTATTAATCGCAAAACATGATAAATATTCTTTTCGAAGATGAATTATTTACAACTTCTGATTATTTTAATAAACGTCCGCAAATGGTCACAAATAGGGTCATGGTCACAAATAGGGACATTTACCTTATATGAGATAATTCTGATTGTGAAAGAATGTGCGGAAAGCTTATTTGATACATAATGGATATATGAATGTCATGTCATGTTTCGACAGCTCGATCTATAGTGTCTTTAAATATATCAATTATCTCTTTCCAATCACTAGCTATAGCGACATAGACTTATGTTAATATACCACTGTATATTATGTGACTATCTTACATTGGTTCGCAATTATATTTAAAGCAATAAATCTTTAATGAACGAACAACTAGCGAGAAATAATGAGAAAGTAGGATATATATAAATATATATACACAAATATATATATATAATATATATATATATATATATATATATATATATATATAATAAAAGAACTGAATACAGTAATTATAAAGCAAAAAGAAAAGTACCATTCTCGATAGTCACGAGAATATTGCACACTTTCCAATGCTCGCCTAATCACCCTTCTAGTTTGTTAAGACGAACGGTCACGTCGCACATGAGACGATGTAAAACTAACTTTAGTGTCGGAGGAGACGTTTTGATTTCCGTTACGTGTTTAGAGAGTCTCCGGTTACTCGTAGAAAATGCCTACAAAGTAACATAGAGAAAATGTGAAGAAAAATCCGCGCTTCTGTTATATCACAGCGTATTTAATGCCGATTGTACTTTTCTAGTCTACAAAACGTCAGGGTCTTTTACGTGATACCTATGGTCAAGGCATCTGTTATCTCGATTGCGAAAATTCGAAGCATTCGGACGAAAAGAACCACTGTTTCTAGATGAATTTGTTACCGTCGTCATATAGACGTTTGTCATGTAAAAGGGTACCTTCGCCTATATATATCTCTGAACGTTTTTTTTGCACGATCGATATATAATATATATCGTAGTAATATAATATAAGAATTAAATGATATCCGATCTTAAATTTAAGCACAGAGCGATGTTGACGATCTAAGCGTTGATGCTTTATGATTTAAACCTCATCCGATTTATTACAAATTTTTATGTTTTGACATGAAGCATCTTTATATATTGAATTTTAACACTTAAATTGTATTAAAGTATAAATTAAAGTTTAACGCTTATAAATGTTCCTATAATGTTTGATTTTTTAAATTAATTGAGATTTAATTTGCTAAAATTTTACGAAAATCAAGAACTGCACAATTATTCTACATAGGTAAGTTAATTAAGCAAGGATGGAATGAAGCTGGAAAAGATCTGAAGCGCTATCAGGTCTAGATTATAGTTATTTATCGAAACTAAAGGTTGTTCTAAAACTAGTGGATCGTTGAATCCCTAATATAATATATTGTACACTCTGTTAACATCACGAATCGATTAAATTTCCCTTATATATTTTTAAACCGAGATTTCTTTTATTTTGATAAAATTGCGTAAAAATATAAACTTTTCGTGAATGCTGTTACTATATGAACCTTTTTTTTTGTATCCGTTTAACAGTTTATATCTTTTCTCGAAACCTGCTCGTTTGTGTGACTCTCCGGAGTCACATTCAGCTCATTCCATAAGTTACATGAAATAGAAAATAGCTGTACACGCGACGTACTTTGCCTACAAACTCGCTGAATATTCAACTGATTTTCTTTTGGCGAGCGCTCGCTATTCCGAGTCCTGTCGTTACGTCTCGTATTCAGATTTCTACGTTAGATTCATCTTCCTTTGCCTTCGCGCGTGCTTATACCGGATGGAGAAGCGAATTCGCCTGCTAACATTTAACATCGGAATCTTATATTTCGAAATATAGTTTATTTGTTATAATGTCTATATCCCCCATTGACAATATGTTCCAAAATATATCATTGTTAGAAGTTACAAATCTACTGCGTTCTTCATTACCTACTTCTCCCCTAATCACCTTTTATTGCATTATCACAATTTAAAAAGTAAAAACATGAATATTTTTAAGTAATATAATTATTCAATAAGATGGTTAAGTAATAATATTGAAGTCTTTATTATATACCATATTTTTACGAAAGAACTAAAAGATATTTATTAGCTATAATAGCTATATCGTGTTTCTTATTTAGAAATTAATTTAGAATTAATTTATAACTTAGTATACGACGAGAAATCGTTTCATTTTATGTGAATCAATAGAATAAAATTAAGTGTTAAGTATTTTTATTTTAAATCAAACTTTTCTCCAATCTCTTCGTCTCGTCGGATTTCAAATGCTTGAGAAGTTGGTTCGATGTAGGAGTTCGACTCCGCATTTCGCGAAAAATCGTCAAAGTTATCAGGAGAACAGGAGGTTGCCGAGCGGACATTATTTAAAAAAAATGCTCTGTGGCAAGAGGTCTGCAATATGATAGGAGGTTTATATAATTGTATCATTATATTCTTTACAATTAACATTTATACAAAAACCAATTATTTGATGTGTGTTTTATTTTTACGTATTATATATACATGTATGTGCCAAAAAATATAATCTTTTCTGTAATAATATTATCTTTAATATCATAAAGGAATCATGGACGTCGCCGCGGTCAAAAAAAAATGGAAGTATTTAAAAGACTGTTATGCGAAAGACAAGAAAAAAACCAAAGAATATATGCCAACGCTCTGTTATCATTTATCAAACGCAAGTCGCAACAGTTTGAAATTTTGCCGATCAGATGGATTGTAGAGAGGACTTTTGGCTGGCTGAATAACTTTAGGAGATTGGCTAAACATTATGAACATACTACTAAATCTGCTATTAAGCAACCTGATACTCCAACGGCACCTCTTTGCCACAAAACGCCAGCGCAATCTTGATCACTTTCTTCACATGCACCTGCTCTTTCAGCTTCGTATCATATCGCTTTTCATTGATCTGCTGCAATCCTGCTTTTGCTACCAGCTCTAAATCTTCTACTGCTTTAGCTACCTTATATTCGAAGATCATGGCATCGCTACTGCGGCCTGCTATTGGTGTGAGCGAGTGATCGCTCCTGCCATGTCCAGACTCGTTATTGGAGGTTATAGTATATCTTCTGACTAAAGGAGAAAGCAAGCCACCCATTAAATTATGGTAATCTCGCTCGCTAGCAACATCATGGTAGCTAGTAGAATTTAAAACGACAAAACTGTTATGCAGCACAACAATTATTATAGCATGTGCAGTTTTGCATAATCTTTTGCTTACCTATGATAATGTATAATTGCCGCAAGATGACGAAGAGAATGAAATCGTTGATGATAATGATAATGAAGAGAATGATGTAAACCGTCCAGAATGGGAACTAGCAGATGGATTTATTAAGAGAGACGCACTTATACGTTTATTTAATTAATTAGAAAAGTAAAGGTAAATAAAATATTTTATTAAATACAAACGCGGTCTATTGGAATTATTGTAACATAATATTTATTATTTACAGAATAAAAAAAGTCATTTATCCGGTTACGTATGTATGTTTTGTAATATATGTATATATATGTATATATATATATATATATATATATGTATATATATATATATATATACAGGGTGTTTTAAAATTAAGTGCATTAAATTTGTGTAATAAAAGAAGGAATCAATACAAGCATTTTAAGTATAGGAACCATGGGTCGGCGACGCTTCGTTACGGCGTTATGGGCGTTTAAACTAAATCGTCATAACGTCTGCGATGCAATTATTTTATTTTGTTAATTTGACATGTTTACAGAAAATGTTCAAAGTTACGACCGCCAATGTTACGGCAAAAGTCATAGCAACGGAGCAATGACTGCCGCGTTCTCTGGAATATTTCAGGCATGTGTCGGACGGTTTCAGATGCCTCAACGATGCGAGCGACCAGATTCTCCTCAGATTCGACTTGTTCAGAATAAATCATACTTTTCATTGCACCCCAGAAGAAGAAATCGAGAGGCGTTAAATCTGGTGATTTTGCAGGCCACGTAACAGGTTCACCCCGCCCAATCCATCTGTCGCCGAAAGTATCTGTCAGGTGATTGCGTACTTCAGCCGTAAAGTGCGGTGGAGCACCGTCGTGCTGAAACCACATGACCCTTCTAATTGCGAGCGGTACGTCTCCCATAAGTTCCGGCAGGACTTGCTGCAGGAATACCAGAATTGCGCCCATTAAGCCTGAAAGGCATAAGGTAGGGCCCGATTAAGAAATTATTAAGTATTCCCGCCCACACATTCACCGTAAAACGTTCTTGGTGACCACGAATTAAAGTGGCATGTGGATTATCTTCAGCCCACACATGACTGTTGTGAGTGTCAACGATGGCTTCACGCGTGAAGCTTGTTCGTCGGTAAACAAAACACGAGCTGGAAATTCAGGTTGGAGAGCTCTTTATTGCAGAAACCAATTAACAAAGGCAACACGAGCCGGAAAATCATCGGGGCGAAGAGCTTGCACCTTTTGCCGATGAAACGGATGAAGCAAATTGTCATGGACAATATTCCAAACGAGACTGTTATTAACATGGAGCTCGCGTGCAACAATTCTAGTACTTGTTGATGGATTATCTTCAAATTGCTCTAATACTTCTTCCTCAAACTGTGGAGTACGTGTTGACCTATTCCTCCCTGCGTTGTACACCCTCGATTGCAATGATCCCGTTTCCCTCAGACGTTGATCAACGTTAACAAAAGTCCTCCGGTTCGGCAGTCTTCTGTTCGGGTATCTTTCTTGATACATCCTCTGAGCGAGCGCACAGTTGCCTCCAGCAGCGCCGAAAGTTAAGTGTATGTCTGCGAGTTCCTCCCAAGTGTATCCATTGTGGCGGTTCATGATTATTTCAAAGAAAATAAAGCTACTCGTTTATTACCAGCTCCTCGTTTCTCACTGTGAGTAGCACAGCTCGACTGACAACGTGATCACTACAGCTTGGCTGAGAAAACACGAGAAAAGTGAAAGAAAGAACTTGCAAGCACCTTGAGTAGTAAACAAACGAGAGGCAAACAAACTACAACGCGGGCGTAGTACTTGTGACGATTTAGTTTATACGCTTATAACGCCGTAACGAAGCGTCGCCGACCCATGGTTCCTATACTTAAAATGCTTGCATTGATTTCTTCTTTCATTACACAAATTTAATGCACTTAATTTTAAAACACCCTGTATATATATATGATTCCATTGAGAAGAACCTGACACCTCCTGTCAGGAATGGTTGTTAAATGACAAACAGTTGAATGTATTTTTCACCGATATGGTATAGATGTGACAGAATAAGTCTAATGGGAATTAATAACATCTCTTAAATTATAATAAAATATATAAAAAAAAATAAAGTTATATAAGTATGAGTTTATATTTATTTAATTTATTTTAGCACATACAAATATCAATTTGTTCGAGAAACATATGTAAAGTATAATAAAGTATGTAAAATGTATTACACTTATATTTATATAAAATAAACAACCGTTTACTTAAAAGAAAGAAAAAACTAAAAGGAACAATTTTCAATACTTATTTCAATAAACACAACCTTTTATACTTTTTCCAATAATCTTTGATACTTAGTTTACAAAGTAAGTAAGTTTTCTTTATACTCGCAACATAATATATTATTTCTTTCTTATTATCTCTTAATAATTGCAATAGAATTCAGTCTATCGTAATACTGAATATATCAAAAAGTATCTATTAATAATTGCAATAGAATTCAGTCTATCGTAATACTAAATATATCAAAAAGTATCTCTTAATAATTGCAATAGAATTCAGTCTATCGTAATACTGAATATATCAAAAAGTATCTCTTAATAATTGCAATAGAATTCAGTCTATCGTAATACTGAATATATCAAAAAGTATCTCTTAATAATTGCAATAGAATTCAGTCTTTGTCGTAATACTTAATATATCAAAAAAATAAACTTATACGGTCTAATATTTCATGTAACATTAAATTTTGAGTGTTTTTTACTTTTTTGTGATCGCTAACTGCAATTCGGCTATTTCTGCTGCAGCTATAGCTGCACGTAACTCGTGCTTCTGCATTTCTTTCAAATGCTGCTCTTTTAAAGTACACATTTTTTTTCGTGCTCTATTTTTAATGTATTTAACTCCACTTCCTGATCAAAAAGCTTTTGAATTCTTCGTGTTTCCAGTGAAATTTCATTTTCGTCATCATTGGAAGGTATTGCACGCTTTCCACGTTTTATTAATGATAACTTCTCTCCACTCTGCTGTGTCTTCTTCGATTCTATAAAAGAGAAAAAGAGTATTAAATAATAAAATATGTTTGTAGAGAGTTATCGCTATCAATTACATTAAATATTAATTTAAGCTTAATAATAATAATAAAATTATTAAATAAAATTACTTAATAACATTATTATGAATTATTTAAATATTAATGTGTACCTGTTCCTGAGAAATGTTTAGTGCTTGGTGTCATGTAGCTCGAAGACTTCTCTGATGGCTGCAATGATGCCTTTTCTGCATGCATTTCCTTCTGTATGTTAGGTGTAATGTTTTCTTCTATAATCAAAATAAGAATATCAATTTTAGGCGAATTACTGTCCTAATACCTATGTACGTGGTTAAAAATGATAAGATTAAGCTTACTTATATCCGAAATTTTAGAACAGTTGTTGTTGTTACCAAGCATGTCGTCATATACATCGCCTTCATCGTCTTCTAATGTAAGGTCGACATTTGCAAGATTACCCTCGGCCACAAAATCCATTATTAGTGCTTCTCGTTCTAAAAGTATAAAATGCTTATATTTTACATATACCGTTATATTGATTCGTTACGTTATTAACGTGTGTATATCGCAAGATATTATAAATGTATATTAAGATATAATAATTGAAAGTGTGTTCGGTATTAAATTTTTAATATATTGTAAAAAGATGTATACCTTTGACTTCTTCGTCGTTTAAATAAGAAGAGTAAATTGCTGGCGCAGTTTTCATCAAGTTTGGTGCTATTAATGCTATATCGGGGTCAATTTCCACCGATTTAACCGATGGCCCTCCTCCTGTTGCCATCCGTTCTTGCTTTTCTTTAGTTAAAGCGTCTCTTTGATTTTGTTTCAAGTTTGACCAAAACTTTTTTAATTGCTGGACATTTCTCTACAACAATTGTTGATTATTACAAAAACAATGTAAATAAATTTATTTTATAAAAATATCAATAAATATCAGTATCAATAAGTATTAAATCAATGTTATTATGTAATTTTCTTACCTCTTGCGTGCTTAGATGTGATAGATTGAACTCGTTACAAATTTCTAACCAATTGCTACGTCTTTATCTTTTAGCGTAGTAGAGTCGCTTTTCTTTACTTCTATTATATGCTTATATCTTTTTAATATATCAAGAAATAGTGTTTTTTCAAGTGATGTAAAATGTTTTGATTTACTTTTAGATTTTTCCATATTGCTTTACAACTTCCAAATTTTAAGGTTAGACACAACTAGAGAGAACAAAACGTATTTCAGTATGTTTAAACACTTGATTATTGTAAAACAGCACCTTAAAATTCTTTGATTTCCTTATATTTCTTGTAAACTATTCTTTTTTGAAGTGAACACTAGTCAGAAGAAAGTTTTTCGAAACAAGTATTGTCTTAAGAGGTCTACGAACCTGACTTGGAATAAGACGCCTTATTTGCCATTTTTTGTCATAATATTTTTAATATAAATTATGAAATATCTCGTAAAGTATTCACTTTTTGATAACTACCTTAATACTTTTATACATAGAATAATCAAAGAAATTGAATAACAATATCAATTTTTACATTTGCAATTTTTTAAAATTAAGTACTCACAAAATGCAATCAAATTTTTTAAAATAAATTTGTTTTTTTACATCATTCGATTTCTTTCATTATTCTACATATAAAAGTATCAAGGTAAAGTCATCAAAAAGTGAATACTTTACGAGATATTTCATATTTTATAATTAAAAATAATATGACAAAATTTGAAATACCTCAGATTTATTTCGTCATTTAGCGTTTCTTTAGACGGTTTAATAAACTACTTTTTATAACTGTAACGTTTTACCCCTATAATATCCAGCCCCGGTCTCTCCTATACTTTGTTTATATCTTATATTTAATCATAAAAATATTCTTAGAATGTTGTAGAAAGTTGTAAATAGTTGTAATTTTTACAATAATTTACAACTACAAATTACTACAATTTTCATAAGAAATTTTCTTAGAACGTTGTAGAAAGTTGTAAATTGTTATGATTTTTACAAGAATCTACAACTTCTACAATTTACTACATTCTTATAAAAACTTCGTAGAATGTTGTAGATAGTTGTAAATAGTTGTGATTTTTACAATAATCTACACCTTCTACAATCTACTACGTTCTCATAAAAATGTTCGTAAAAAGTTGTTAAAACTTGTAAAAATTTTATATTACTTTTTACAACTTACTACAATTTACCATGAATTTTTAAAATTTTCACAAATTTGTAGAAATTTGTAATTTGTTGTATAAAATTGTAATTTTTTGTAGAAATACGTAAATTGTTGTAAAATTATTTCCACCAGAGTAACGTTTTTAAAACACTATAAAAGGCACACATTAGACGTCGACTAAACATCGAATAGACGTCTAGGCCGAAGCAAGCAGTCCACAAAGTAAAATCTCGAAATTTTATGAAAACTCTTCCGATGGTTTATATATCACAAATAGATTGCTAAAATACTCAGAGCAAGAGACGTCTAAATTGCCATATTTCTAGACATTCATTTAGATTAGACGTAATCTAGATTTCTTCGACGTCGATTAGATGTCGAATCGACATCAGCGTTCTGGCTGGGGGGATGTCGCATATTGAAACGGCTCTTCCACAGTTTACTCAACTTGATAGAAATATTTGAAATTATTATTTATTTTATTTTTTTGTGCACTATTCTCAAGACTGACTTCCTAAATTGTTGTACGAAAACAGGATACATGTCGAATTGCAAAGTATTCATGTAAAGCGTGCCGCGGACAAATAACATTTAGTTCTCATAATCGGTACAAAATATGATGTGCTGCATTAAATGTCGATTAGGAAAAATGATATTGATGAGAAAAGAAATATTGTACTATAAATACTAACATGTTTAGAAATAATTTAAAAAATTGTTTTATTAATTTTTTTGAAGAAGTACGTTTTCCAGAATGTAGACAAATAAATTATAATGTAGTTTTGCGGATTCAAGATCGGTTTTCCTTTCAATAACAGCCGATGTATCGTTCACAGTTTGGAAGACCACTTCTTCGTTCTGTATCGTACGAATGTAACGTTCAACGACAACATATTAATTTGTCTGTTGGGCTCTAGAAAGTTTGTTTTTCGCACGCGATACAGCAATCGCAAAACTACATTATAATTTATTTGTCTACATTCTGGAAAACGTACTTCTTCAAAAAAATTAATAAAACAATTTTTTAAATTATTTCTAAACATGTTAGTATTTATAGTACAATATTTCTTTTCTCATCAATATCTTTTTTCCTAATCGACATTTAATGCAGCACATCATATTTTGTACCGATTATGAGAACTAAATGTCATTTGTCCGCGGCACGCTTTACATGAATACTTTGCAATTCGACATGTATCCTGTTTTCGTACAACAATTTAGGAAGTCAGTCTTGAGAATAGTGCACAAAAAAATAAAATAAATAATAATTTCAAATATTTCTATCGAGTTGAGTAAAGTGTAAAAGAGCCGTTTTGATATGCGACATCCCTGAGCGCGCGAAATTTAGACAAGCTGATTGGTCAACTATAAACCTTTCCCGTTCAAATACTGTAGCAGCCTCGACATTTTGGCATTAGGATTTTTGCCTCCAAATAATCTCAAGAATCTGTCATTAACGGATTATACGTGAGGTCTGGAACACCCTGTATAGAAAACCGTAGACAACGTCACATTTTATCAAATGTATCATTCTGGATAACATTAGCCTCAAACATGGTTATATTCCACTCCGAAAATGTTAGAAATAATAATTCAATGTAATAAACTTCCAGAAGATAAAATCAAAATAGAAAAAAAAGGAAAAATAACATTGCGCGATAATTGTAAATTAACTACACCAGATATAACTTTAGAAACAAAAAACCGAATTTATACTAAATACGTCCAAATGTATTTACAGGAATTCAATACAAAATAACATACAAAAAAATATAATTTTAAGTAATAAAATAGAAAAGAAAATAAAATTAGAACAGGTAATCAGAGATCCGTCAGAATTAATAAAATTAAGTTTAAGCTTAGATAAAATTTAAAAAAAGTGGAAAATAGCAAACCAAATGTTTTTGCAAACAAAAATATCGTATACTTAATAGACTCCGCAACCATAATTGTAGCCACAGTAAGCGTTATAATTATAATTATTTATATAATAAATAGAAAAAGAAACTATTAGAAATTTAAAGGGTGAAACCACAGCGCACATATTAGCATGTAAGGAAATGTAGATTGTAATCTCCTAGGGAAAAGAAAAACACACGCAGAAATAAATAACAAAAAACTTCGTATACGTTAGTTTTTCTTTTTCCGCGAGGAAAGGGATGTTGTGAGCGTACAACGTATAGAATAAGTAATTAAAATACCTAGCAACAGCGAGTCGTTACATATAGGAAATCCGACCCTCCCAACTAAAATAAGTCGAATTCGCAATCCGCTAAAAATCCTAACGATTGCATCGGACGACCGATCGTCCGATGCAAAGCGATACCGGAACCAAGAGCGCAAAACTCCGGGACGACCCAAAAGCGCTGATATGGGACAACTCAAAGCGCTGACAACGAGAAGTCAAAGCTAACTCGGAAGTCCCCGAGTTAGCAACAGGATGTCGAATCCGACACTATAAATACCGCCGAAATGGAAGATCAGGCGGGCAGTCGTAAATCAAAAGTCGAGACGAGCGTGCGGTATCAATTTGTAAATTCAAACTTAGAATAATCTCGGGAATTGTATAAAGAAATCAAGACCGTTATCGAATGTTGAATTGTATATTGTAAAGGGAAATATATAAAATTATTTGGCGAAGAACATTCCGAAGTGTGCATCTATCCTCAAAATCGGAACGAGAATCCTTTGTGCCGACCCCAGAGCTTCACCACCTCCCGGACAGGCACAACAAAATGCTGACAAAGCAATGTGCAAATTTCTAATTTGTACACTTAAAAATGGTGAGAAAGTAATGTGCAAATTCTTAATTTGAACACTTCAAAAAGGATGAGGAAGCAACGTACAAATTCCTAATTTGCACACTTCAAAATAGATGAGCAAGCAATGTGCAAATTCCTAATTTGCTCCATTTCTTTATTTTTATATAAATTTCATAAAAATTTTACGGACTTTATCCTGTTTTAGGTGCCATCCTGTTGGACTTTAAGGCCCGGTGCATATATTTTAATAAATAGAGTATTATTAAAGAATAGATGGTATTGAATTTGGCTAGAAATGTCCTTGACTTAACAAAACTCGTATAATTTATAAGATACGTGTTTTTTAGGGGAGACCCGGGCGAGACCGTCCAGAGGGTGAAATCGTCAAATCAAATATCTCGGAACCTGTATATTGTGCGAACTCGCTATTAACATTGTGTAAACGCTGCTTATGGTACCCATGTGACCAACGGAGTTTCGGCAGGTTACCTGACGTGTTATGATTTTCACGAGGGCAAACGTGTTTTCGGAAGGTGAAAGTGAAATTTTCTGCGCGTGAAAATTTTGTAATATCTGCAATAATATTTGCTCTCCAAATCTCGAGGTACGTGATTACAAAGAGTAATGCATGCTGAACACGAATCCAGTGTAGTTTTTTCATTATCGTTGATGTCTAATATTTCGTGGGCGATCAAACCTGAAACTTGTGTTTGGGGCAAATCGGTCAGTAAGCACCCGGGGAAAATGCGGCAGTCTCGTCACTGTGGCGCGCCGGGCGCACGATTTCAGCTCACAGCAATTTCAGATTAGGTTTCCCTCGAGCGTGATTCTGTCTTCCCTTGCACGTGCGTTAGTTTGTATACATAGGGAAATGGTACGCACGTATCGTCGCAAAACGACTCCCGTCGACAAGGAGGAACTCAAGAAGGCAGTTCTTGCGGTGAAAAACGATAAAATGAGCGCTTACGCAGCCGCAAAACAATTCGATGTTCGGAGAACCACGTTGAACAACTGGTTGAAGAAGAACAATTATTAACAATTATTAACAATTATTAACAATTATTAACAACGATTAACAATTATTAACAATTATTAACAATTATTATAAACAATTATTATAATTATTTATTATTAACAATTATTAACTATCATTATTATTATTTATTAACAATTATTAATAATTATTATTATTATTAACAATTATTTTTTAATAATGTTTTGCATAAAAATTTTAAAAAATAAATTTTTATATTTTTCTTTTAAAAAACAATTATTGAAATGTATCCTATTATTTTTCAGAATCAGATGTACGTATTTGTATTAAAAATGCAGTGTGACGGATTTGGCCCGGGGTGGGGGGGGGGGGGGGGGGATGACAGTTCTACCCCGGCATTTTTGAGATTTCAATTTTTCCACCGTTGTCGTTTTTGCTCTATACCGGTTAAACAAAGCGACGTAGACAAAAATTTCCTATATAAATTTTGTAGCTAAAGGTTCACTCTTTACAATGGTATACCACATTTAACTAAAATTATTTATTTTGTTGTTAAAAATCGGCACCGAAAAAAAACTGACCGATTAGCCCCGGTCTCCCCTATCTTGAAGTTTATTAAAATCTTTTTAAAATGACATTATTTTTTCAATTCTGCACATAACCTTCCGGCAATTACACAAAACAATTGGCAAACTCAACTTCTCTTGCGGGGGGTGCAATTTTAAATATAAAATTTGCACCCGTTTTTAATATATTGTCAATGTTCTTTATCTTACAGTATTATATATGAAATGGGGGTAAAAAAGACTGAAAAATATATTTAAGATTTGATTGATTAATTTTTGAGTTACAGACGTTTGCAATATCGGAAAATCCGTACATACATGGAAGCCTTATAAAACTGGGTCTAATAAACCAAATTTTAAAGAATTTTATATGAAATAAAAGTAGAAAAGACTAAAGAAAAAAACCAGCAACTTATAAAATTACAATGAAGTGAATTGATAGAAGGTCAGCTCCCGACTGGAACATATTTCGGAAAACTTTTTTACTATATTGGTAATGTTTTTTTCTAATTCTATTATAATTTTCAGTTTTTTCTACTCCTATTCCGTATATAATTGTTTAAGATTTGGTTGATCAATTCTTGAGATACAATTATATTGGCAATTTTTTTCTAATTCTGTTATATTCTTCAGTCTTTTCTACCCCTATTTTATATACTATTCTTTAATATTTCGTTAATTTGTTCTTGAGTTATAGCCTTTTAAAATTTCGGGGAATCTAAACATAGGACAATGTGCAAGAGTTTCTAATTTGCACACATTTTTTATTATATTGGCAATTTTTTCTAATTCTATTGTATTCTTAGATCTGTTCTACCCCTATTTCATATATAATTCTTTAAGATTTGGTTGATCAGTTTTTGAGTTATACAGGGTGTTTTAAAATTAAGTGCATTAAATTTGTGTAATGAAAGAAGGAATCAATACAAGCATTTTAAGTATAGGAACCATGGGTCGGCGACGCTTTGTTACGGCGTTATGGGCGTTTAAACTAAATCGTCATAACGTCTGCGATGCAATTATTTTATTCTGTTAATTTGACATGTGAAAGTGGCATGTGGATTATCTTCAGCCCACACATGATTGTTGTGAGTGTTAACGATGGCTTCACGCGTGAAGCTTGCTCCGTCGGTAAACAAAACACGAGCTGGAAATTCAGGTTGGAGAGCTCTTTGTTGCAGAAACCAATTAACAAAGGCAACACGAGCCGGAAAATCATCGGGGCGAAGAGCTTGCACCTTTTGCCGATGAAACGGATGAAGCAAATTGTCCTGGACAATATTCCAAACAAGACTGTTATTAACATGGAGCTCGCGTGCATTAATTCTAGTACTTGTTGATGGATTATCTTCAAATCGCTCTAATACTTCTTCCTCAAACTGTGGAGTACGTGTTGACCTATTTCTCCCTGCGTTGTACATCCTCGATTGCAATGATCCCGTTTCCCTCAGACGTTGATCAACGTTAACAAAAGTCCTCCGGTTCGGCAGTTTTCTGTTCGGGTATCTTTCTTGATACATCCTCTGAGCGAGCGCACAGTTGCCTCCAGCAGCGCCGAAAGTTAAGTGTATGTCTGCGAGTTCATCCCAAGTGTATCCATTGTGGCGGTTCATGATTATTTCAAAGAAAATAAAGCTACTCGTTTATTACCAGCTACTTGTTTCTCACTGAGTAGCACAGCTCGACTGACAACGTGATCACTACAGCTTGGCTGAGAAAACACGAGGAAAGTGAAAGAAAGAACTTGCAAGCACTTTGAGAAGTAAACAAACGAGAGGCAAACAAACTACAACGCGGGCGTAGTACTTGTGACGATTTACTTTATACGCTTATAACGCCGTAACGAAGCGTCGCCGACCCATGGTTTCTATACTTAAAATGCTTGTATTGATTTCTTCTTTCATTACACAAATTTAATGCACTTAATTTTAAAACACCCTGTATACAGGGTACATTTTAATCAATACAGGCAAATATCTCGAAAGATATGGAAGATACGGAAAAATGTTTCACGCAAAAGTCGTACGGTTTGAAGGGGGACATAAGATGGTGGCAATGATTTGATCTTGGATTGTCCTTTGAAGCTCACGTGAACGTCACCTTCAGTTTCTTACATGGAACCTCCTATATTATCGTATATCATATGAAAGGGCATAAAATAAGACAAATTTTGGCGCAAACCAGAGGTCGATACGTTGACCCGTTCAGGAGTTATTTAGGGTCAAAAATTGACTTTTTCCAACTTTGACATTAAATAACTTCCGAACGGATCAACGTATCAACCTCTGGTTTGCGCCAAAATTTTTTTTATTTTATACCCTTTTAAACGATATACTACAATATAGAGGGTTCCATTTAAGAAATTAAAGGTGACGTTCACGTGAGCTTCAAACAACCATCCAAGGTCAAATCATTGTCGCCATCTTATGTCCTCCTTGAAATCCTCCAACTTTTGTCTGAAACATTTTCGCTAAAAATGCTTCGTTGAAGAATTATCAAGGTGCGTTTTATAAAATGGGACACCCTGTATATAACTCCAGAACTGATCATCTAAATCTTATAGAATTATATATGAAATAGGGGTAGAAAAGACTGAGGAATATAATAGAATTAGAAAAAATTGCCAATATAATAAAAAAGTGTGCAAATTAGAAACTTGCACATTGCTTTCTATGTACGGATTCCCCGAAATTTTAAACGGCTATAACTCAAGATCTAATCAACCAAATATTAAGGAAATTATATATAAAATAGGGGTAATATCACGAATCTTGCGCATGCTTTCAGGTGATGTTTGTCTTTTTTAATTAATCTGCGTGTATGTGTAGCAATAATAATTCGAGATCTGCTAGATAGTTGGGGAATGTCAGAAGAAATTATATTGCTCATATAGTAGAAATATAATTTTGCTCAAGTAACAAAATTATATCAAGAGACACGGTAGTGTCTCGCGCCAAGTACGCGCGGAGCGAGACAGCCGTGGCTCTATATACGCGACGCGACGAGTTGCGAGTACCCGAGATTTTTAGATCTAGATAACCAGTGAACGCATCAAGTTCTAACTAGGCTTATCGTAAAGCTTGGACCAAATTTATATAATAAAAGTGTTTTTATATTTCCGCTACGTGCCCTACGAGCGGAGATATTACGATGCAAATGCCGATCCTGAAAATTTTTATTTAAGATACGTCCACGTTCTCCGTTTGCTGTGTTCGCTACGGCGCGGCGCTTGAGTCTAATTTTCTTGTGGCGTTCATACCCTTGCCGTTATGCGGCGCTCTATTCTCTACGCGTAGAGATTGGTAGAGATGTGTTAGTTCGATCGATCGATCACATGTGAGGTAACAGGAGTAAACATAACCGTAAAGTGGCCCATACACGTCGCGAGTCCGGTTCGGCTCGGTTTTTACTCGTTCGTGGGTGGAATGTCACGAGCCGGGTTCGGCGTCCAACGAGCTAAATTTCGGGACTATTCGGGAGTGTGTGTGTAGTGAAAAACGTTCAAGTGTCATTACATGTACGAGTTTGACTCGCGAATCAAGCTCGCCGAGCCGGACTCGCGAGTCAAACTCGTACATGTAATATGGGCCGCTTTAGACGTCCGCGTCGTCGAGAAATATTCCGTCCGCGTCGAGGTTATATGATGCTTACGATGTTTACGTGTGCGTGTAGTCGGGGCTCGTGCAGTGATAACGTGCAATGTGTGATAAACTATCGTAAGTAAACTATATCGTGCGTGATAATAAACTCACGCTCTCTCTCGCTCGCTTGCTCGTTCGCTTAATCTCGTCTCTTACGAGCTAAAGTGAGGTTATTTATATCCTCTAAATAAATCGCGTTCGCGAGAGAGATCGATCGAGTCATCGTTATCACACGCGTCGAAGTGAGTGAGGTTAACGTGTCATGTCACATTGACACCGCAGGGAGGATTGATTCGCACAATCCTTTGGGCTTATAAATACAGTACTCGCTCTGCTTTCATGTTGATTATTAACAATACGTTAGTCAGGGTATGTAAGTTTTGAGATGTCTGCAGATTACGGCGACAGATATGTATTTGAAGCTGAGTGGTATGACCAAATTGCCTGTATGCTGAAGAAATTTTATCTGTATTATTATCCATCTGATAATACTGTCGAATTGGTACGTACAAATTAATATTGCATGTTTATATACGCGACGCAACGAGTTGCGAGTACCCGAGATTTTTAGATCTCGATAACCAGCGAATGGATCAAGTTCTAACTAGGCTTAATGGATAGCTGGGACCAAATTTATATAAGAAAAGTGTTTTTATTTTTTTGCTACGTGCCCTACGAACGGAGATATTACGATGCAAATTCCGATCCTGAAAATTTTCATTTAAGAAACATCCACGTCGCAGTGATGGGGGATCGTGGGATTTTCTCTCAGACGGGAGCCGTTATGCGCATGCGTGAAGTGACGTAACAGCCATTTCCAATGACGGATCTCGGATCTAGGCGCTAGGCGCAGTGTTGGGGGCTGTGGTTCTGTGCATGCGCGATGGTCTGTCCGTTGATTCTAGACACTTGGAACTGCATAATGCTCAAAATCTATATTGTACAAAGTCCAAAGATTATGATAATACTGAAGATAATGATACAGATTATGATGATAGTAAAGATTATGATGATTAAAAATGTATTCGGTTAACTTATTGTTATTACCATTAAAGAATTCACACTAACTTATACGAGCCTCTTTTTATTCAATTCCTAATTAAATGTAAAATAATTTTAGGGATACATTGCTGTCACACTACTATAATACTCTGAACTGCTATTAATGAATCTTTTTATAATAATGTAGCATACTTTTATGCTTTTTATTTTTACATTCTCTGCCAAATTATTATTTCTTAGTTACTTTATTTTGTGACACACAGCGTGTACATGCAGTGCAATGTTCTTCTCTTTTTTTAAATTAAATAACTTATTTAATATATATATATATATATATATATATATATATCAATATTTATAAGGCTAACTGTGATATAGTATGCTGAGGTGCATGCATAAGAGTATTCTTTTTTATTACATGGAGAAATTTTTATTTTTTTTTTATATATTATTTCCATACATATTTTTTAGTTCCACAAAACTATCTGTGATAGAACACTAATCTGTGATATAGTGTGCAAAAATATATGCATAAGTGCTATATTTTTTATTTTATTTATTAGTTTTGTGATAATTACAAATTTTCTTTTTATTCCGTTTTATTAATTTTTTTTATATTTTTGGAGGCAAATATGTGACACACATCCACGCGTGCGCGCGTGTATGTGTGTGTGTGTAGTTATTTATTAATTGTATTTTTGTTTTTTTAGAAGCCTCATTAGAAACACTTCCACTTGTGAAAGTGTGTTTACTATTTGTCATTATTTTATTATTAATTACATTAGTATGTGTGTGTTGTACTTTTATGTATTATATTTATATGATTATGTATTGTACTTATACGATTATATTTTATGTATTAAATGTATTATTTTTTGTTAGAATACTGGTAAGGTTTTCTGCAGTTTTCCTTACCCTTGCAACAAATGTTGGTATTCGTGTGATTAATCGGCTGCAGACATTAGAAAATAAAATATCAAGAATAAAATATTAAATATATGTTTTTTTAACAGGATTTTTTTCTCTCTACAATTTTTCATATTTTTCAGTTAGGGACCTTTCAATACTTCATACGTCAGTGAGGTTATCACTGCGTTTGCTCAATGCGCGTGCGCGAGAAATTCCCACGATCCCCCATCACTGCCACGTCGTCGTCGAACATATAACATATCGTAATATCTCCGCTCGTAGGGCACGTAGCGGAAAAATAAAAACACTTTTCTTATATAAATTTGGTCCAAGCTTTACGATAAGCCTAGTTAGAACTTGATCTGTTCACTGGTTATCGAGATCTAAAAATCTCGGGTACTCGCATCATCTTCTATCGGCCCGAACGTTGTTTACGACGACGGATCGGGTCGGCTCGGCCTCGCTCGTCACTCATAACGCGGAGCGTGCGACACGCGGGGCGCGAGCGCGAGCTCGGGTAGATACGCAATCTTTTAAATTGTTGAACAATTTCGAGAGCAGAATTTCATCTAATCAAAATATCTTGTGTAAAATACAGTATACCTTCACTCTTCCCATGCTTCCGCTGCTCTAATTTAACAAAGTGTATCTGATATTTAAAAAATTGATGTCGATAGACATTATGGCGTTTGATGTATCTATAACAAAAAGAGGTGATATCCGTACAAAATTACCTTTTACAAAAAGGTAAAAAAAAGACGCCAAGCACACGTAGTGTACCTTGAAAAAATCGAAGTAGTTATCTTTGTACCTCGAAAAAATCCAAGTAATATCTTTACCTTGAAAAAATCGAAGTAATATATTTATTACAAAAAAAAAGAAATGATATCTTTAAATTATTCGCCAATTAAATATATATTATATCAAAAAATAACTATTGGTCTTTTAAAAAATGTATTCCCATTGAAGTGAAAAAATTAATATAAAATGTGAAAAATTTTAGTGAAAAAAACTTGGCGCTGCTAAATTTTAAAATATTTGAAAGCAATAAATAACTAATTAAAAATATTAAATTGATAATTACAATAATGTAGAGACTTTTACACATTAATTTAAAGTACTTTTTCCATTTATAGAAATTGTTTTATTAATATATATTATTATGTTTAGCAGCGCCAAGTTTTTTTCACTAAAATTTTTCACATTTTATATTACTTCGCAGCATTTAATATTGTTATAGCAAAATCTGTCCGTTATTATATGGACAGCAAAACGATAAGTTAAGAGTACTAATCGCTATTTGCTGAATATAATTTTGCTGTGCTAGCAAATTATTTTTTTCCGTCTGTTTTCGCGGAACGCGTGTTATGTAAAACGTTTCGTAACGGTAGAGAAGCAGAGAAGTTTAGTTTAACACGTAAAAGTCTTTGCGATTTTTCCACCGGCATAATATCATCGGATCAAGTCGAGATTTAACCTGCAGTGATAAAACCTTCCAGAGTTATATGTGAGAGATAATTGGAGTAAACATATAAATCAACAGATACCACGAGATTCCATCGACAATGGACTGCTTGATTTGCTGTACGACCGCGCTGATAATATTTCTCAGCCTCTTCTATGTGTACGCCAAGTACAGGCTGTCCTACTGGAGTAGACGCGGGGTGAAAAGCCCCCCGACGCATCTGCTCTTCGGCAATTTCAAGGACTGCATCACCCTGAAGAAGCCGCCGGGTGAGATAATGCGCGAAATCTACAACAGCGCCGATCCGGACGATCCCTATATCGGCTTTTATATCTTCCACAAGCCCATGCTGCTTCTGCGGGACCACGACCTGATCAAACAAGTAATGATCAAGGACTTTGATGTCTTCCCGAATCGGCGATTTGGTTCAGGCATTGAGAGGGACACAGTGGGCCTGGACAGTATCCTGTCTATGAAGCAGCCCAGATGGAGATACGTGAAGAACAAGCTGAGCCCGGTCTTCACTGGACAGAAACTGAGGAACATGATACCACTAATGATGGAGTGCGGGAAGTTCATGTTAAGTTTCATCGAAAAATTGCCGACAGACGAGACTGGCCGGAGTACGTGGGAGGTGAGAGATATCAGTAGCCGTTATAGCACCGACGTTCTGGCTTCCCTAGCGTTCGGCATTAGCATAAATTCATTTGACGAAAAGGAGACTGCCTTCTTGGAAAACGGTAAGACTGATTTTATCCGGCATGGAAGTTATTGCCAGCAAACAACTTTTGTTGTACATTATATCTGCTGAAAAATTATTTATTCTTTATTGTACGTGCAGTAATTTATAGTGGAAAGTATATAACTTTCTTTCCACCATGGTGTAATCATAGATATTTAAAAGAGAAGAATATACTGTATCATTATATCAGATATACACATATAATTACGTATTTGCAGGTATGAAGATCTTCAGAGGTTTGATGCGCGGCATTGTACATATTATCCTCTTCTTCATTCCCGAGTGGGATTTCTTAATAGCGCCGTTCATTAAAGAGCCCGCGAATTATTTTCGCAAAATTTTCTGGAATTCTATGAACACTAGGGAACGACTAGCGTTTACGAGAGGAGACATGATAGATTCCATGTTGGCGCTCAAAAATGGAAAACAGAATCCCATTTATAGTAAAGATCACATTTGATTTCTAAAATATATGAACAGTAACAATTATCGCATAGTTTATATATACATGATATAATATTCTACTATTAATATCATAAACTTTAATATATTTTTGCTACGTCAAACTTATAAATTATTAAGAGGATTGTAAAAACTTATTAATATTAATTGTTTAATTATTAATGTCGTAGAGTTTGAGGGCGACAATTTACTGGCGCATCCCTCCAGTTTTTACATCGCCGGATTTGAAGCACCCGCAACCGCGCTCGCTTTTGTTCTATATGATCTGGCGCGTCATCCGGAGCACCAAGACACTTTATACAACGAGATACAGACACACCTGTCGGGAAAAGAATTGACCATGGATCTGATCAATGAATTATCTTTCCTGGACAGCGTTATAGCTGAATCGCTGAGACTACATCCTCCTCTACCCGTCACTGATAGAATAACCACCAGAGATTATGAGGTGAGCAACACATCACAAATAACTGGTCAGGTTCTTCCACATGTTTCCTTGGTTTCCTTGACTATTATATATATATATAGTATATATACAGGGTGGACCATTTTAATTAATATACGCGAATATGTCGAAAGATATGGAAGATACGGAAAAATATTTCAGACAAAAGTTGTATGGTTTCAAGGGGGACATAAGATGGTGGCAATGATTTGATCTTGGATGGTCGTTTGAAGCTCACGTAAACGTCACCTTTAATTTCTTAAATGGAACCCCCTATATTATAGTATATCGTTTGAAAGAGTATAAAATAAGAAAAATTTTGGCGCAAACCAGAGGTCGATACGTTGATCCGTTCGGAAGTTATTTAATGTCAAAGTTGGAAAAAGTCAATTTTTGACCCTAAATAACTCCCGAACGGGTCAACGTACCGACCTCTGGTTAGCGCCAAAATTTTTCTTATTTTATGCCCTTTTAAACGATATACTCTAATATAAAGGGTTCTATTTAAGAAATTGAAGGTGACGTTCACGTGAGCTTCAAACGACCATCCAAGGTCAAATCATTGCCACCATCTTATATCCCCCTTGAAACCATACGACTTTTGTCTGAAACATTTTTCCGTATCTTCCATATCTTTCAAGATATTCGCGTGTATTAATTAAAATGGTCTACTCTTATATTTATATGTACCTGTATACATTTTAGTTATCAGGCACTGGATTAATAATTGAGAAAAATATTCCGGTATATGTCTCTGTAAATGCGACGAATCAAGATCCTAAATACTTTTCCAATCCGCAAAACTTTATTCCATTCAGAACAAAAACGGAAAACAAGAAATTTTACGAATCCTTGGCATTCGGTATCGGACCACGATCGTGTATAGGTAAGTTATAAAATATTTATATAATCCGAAAAATACGTAATTTTTTTGCATGTGTATATTATTGCAAATTTATATGACAATTTGTGTTGAATTTTAGGACAGAGATTAGCCCTATTAATGCTAAAAATAGCGTTAATTACGATCCTTTCAAATTATACTATGACTTACGAAACGAATGAAAAACATACTTCAAACGATAACGACGCTATTCATGTATTCACGTATGCGGCTAATGGTCTGCATGTGCAATTCGAGAAACGTAATTAGGTCTTTACTTGAAACTATCGTAGCATATGTTATTTTTACTTGATATTATTCGATTTAGCTTTCAATAAATGTTTAGAAAAATAAAACAGAAAAGATATGAATAACACGAAACGTTACCGCAAGATTGTATATTTACAAATGTATAACAGAATATATCTCTTTAAATAGTATAATACCTTACATTCGTTAAAATTAATTTATTGTTACATACATGTATCTTATAAGTACGAATAAAAGGTGTACGATTTCTATATTCAGGTACCTAATTATGCATTATATAAAATATCGTCGTACACGAATTTTAAGAGTAGGTCATGTATTTATACTTGTCCATTATTTGTGCTTTCCTAAGATGTACTTAAGTATATACTCGATTGGTCGTTTGCACAATTTTATGCAAAACACCACGAAAAAGTTAAATTAAATTATATTAGATTATATTGCGCATGCTATAATACACTCTCTTGCACAAGAGAAACATCTTTGTGATGTACTCTTGTGTATGTGCATGTATTATGTACTATCTCGGCAAGAAATGCACTTCTCGGCCGATTTTCAACTGGCTCCGCCTACCGCTGTTCCTCTTACCTCGCCGTCCCGCGCGCGGCCTACTAATCGCCCGAGGCTCAGGACCGTAAAAATATGTTTACAATAGTTTTCCACGTCACCCGTGAGGTACTATTGTTGACGCGTTTTTTTTTGTGGTATCCCCTGTAGGCCTAATCCACTGATGACTGATATACGACCCTTTACCTAATTGAACCATAATTAAGGAAATTAACAATAAATGAAGATTTAAGTTGACTTTCGGGATTTTTTACACGCGAGAGCGGGAACGTCGACTTGCATATTAGTTGTAGCAAGCCGCATAAGACGCGGTAAAGATTTGTCGCTTAAAGAAGAACGTTTTTCACTTTTTATAAGTTTCATTTTTGAAAATGAAGTCTCACATAAATATGTGGATCCAAACATGGAATAAATTCAAAGTCCGAAATCATGAAGTTTTGGGTATGATGATTTTTTCAAAAGTTTGAAAAAATTAGCACCGGTTTCTTTAACCGTTTTGAGAGAAATGTCACTGTGTAAATCACATAATTCATCCTGCAAGTCAAGATGCTGTTTTTCGATTGGCGCTGTAAGGGGATTCTCAAAAAGAATTAATTCGGTTCTAAGTTTTTCAAAACAACTAAAACGCGTATTGAATTCTTCTATAAGACAATCTACAAAATTAATATATTCCTTGAAATTACAGTTACTGCCGTGTTCTTCGATAAGAATCTGGCAAGAAGGAAAAAAGTGAAAATTATTATTATTTAAGTGAGATTTGAATAACTGTAATTTTCTTCGGAAAGAATCGACATGACTAACTAATTGGGAAATATTTTGATTTGGTCTTTGCAGCTTTAAATTGAGAAGCCTAAGTTGATTAGTCATGTCAGTAATAAAGGCAAGCTCACAGAGAAATGTGATATCTTGCAAAATGACTATATATTCCTGAAAGTTTGGATTGTTTATTTCTTGCAAGAAAAGGAGGATTTCTTTTCTTATGGCAAAAAATATTTCCAAACATTTAGCAGCACTAAGCCAACGTACTGAACAATAAAGTGGGACATCTGTATGAATAGCATTATGTTCCTCGAGAAATAATTTAAATTTTCGATGACTAAGGAACTTCTGTCCACCTTTAATTATATTAATTATTTTTGTCACAGTCTCCATAGCTGTTGACAGTTTCACAACTTTGCCGCTTAGTGCTTCTTGATGGATTATACAATGTATAAGAGGGATATTAATGTTTCGCTGCTTTAATTGACCGGCGAATCCTATCTTTGAACCGGTCATAGCTCTCGCGCCATCAGTTGCAATCGAAGAACATTTATTAAAATTAATACCAAATTTTTTAAGCGACTCTTCAACTGCTACAAAAATATCAAGACCCGTTGTCGTGGTGTTTAAAGGGACGAAATCTAAAAGCTCCTCAACACACGAGAAATCGTCTTGTACGATTCGAGTAAAAATACTCAGTTGACTCGTGTGTCGAATATCGGTGCTCTCGTCAAGACATAACGAAAAATATGTACATGACGTCAGAAGGTTCTTTAATTTTTCCGTTATAGAATTACTCATATCAGTAATTCTTGAAGTAATAGTTTTTGCACTGAGAGGTATGCTCATTGCTTCGTCAAGAGTCAAGGAATTGTCGAAAGCTTTTACTGCTTCGATGATACACTTTTTCACAAAAGTACCTTCGGTAAATGACTTTGAATTTTGTGCAATGAGGAAAGAAATAGCGTAAGAGGCTAGTAGGGATTTTTGAGAAGAAGATTTAGAAGAAGTTATTGATGCACTTTCTTGATAAACCAATTTCAATCCTTCAATAATATTCAATTTCTCTGAATTTGAATAATTGGAATATTCAATCGAATGAAGTTTTATGAAATGCCCCTTTATTACAAATTTTTTTATTACCGAAGGTTCGAAACCGCAAAGTAAACATACCGTTCGATCGGAAATGTAACTGAAGAAATAATTAGCTTCCCAAGATTTATCAAATTGTTGAGCATACCTTTTATCATCCATCCTGAAGATGATTTATTTAAAGAGGAATAAAAGCTGTTAACTCGATCTGCCGATGTGCCCACTACGACCTTCACAAGTGATATGCATAAGATTGTTAGAAAACAATCGGCAACAGTGTCGCCGATTGTTTTCTACCAACAGTCGCCGTTATATGGGCGATGTTGTTTGTCTCTCGCAGCTTTAAAAATAAATCTGTTGAAACATCAGTTATAAACTCTCATGATCGTAGTGGACACATCACACAATGACATTTCTCAAAACGATTAAAGAAATCGGCACTGATTTTTACAGAATTTTGAAAAAATCATACCCAAAACTATGATTTCGGACTTTGTATTTATTCCATGTTTGGATCCACATATTTATGTGAGACTTTATTTTCAAAAATAAAACTTATAAAAAGTAAAAAACGTTCTTCTTTAAGCGACAAATCTTTACCGCGTCTTATGCGGCTTGCTACAACTAATATGCAAGTCGACGTTCCCGCTCTCGCGTGTAAAAAATCCCGAAAGTCAACTTAAATCTTCATTTATTGTTAATTTCCTTAATTATGGTTCAATTAGGTAAAGGGTCGTATATCAGTCATCAGTGGATTAGGCCTACAGAAGATACCACAAAAAAAAAACGCGTCAACAATAGTACCTCACGGGTGACGTGGAAAGTTATTGTAAACATATTTTTACGGTCCTGAGCCTCGGGCGATTCGTAGGCCGCGCGTGGGACGGCGAGGTAAGGAGAACAGCGGTAGGCGAAGCCAGTTGAAAATCGGCCGAGAAGTGCATTTCTTGCCGAGGTCTGTACTATACCATTAAATATACCGTTTTGCGAGGTTAACAGTCTTATACTGTTACCATTTAAGAGAAGAGATTCTAAAAAATATTTTTGAACACTGTATATATGCATGTCTCATGCATGACAAGATTTGCTATTAAGTACGTGTTACAGCATAACTTAAAGTTTTGTTTCGTGTTTTACTCGTGTTCTGAGTAATTGACTCGGTCGCAGGACACTATGGGAATTGTTTGAATAACAAAATTATTAGACGCGCCGCACTCTACCTTAGGACCAGTGGCATTGTTCTCCTCATTACAGGTATGTTCGTACACCTGACGCCTCTGCAAGATTTCATCATAATTATGACTGTGATGGACCTTTGTTTGCATTTGCGCCTCCGAGTCTGTTTCGTCCTCGTTATCAGCACTATCTACATCGCCTCAAACAAATTAATGTCAGCATTAATAAAAGTGTAGTCCATATTTGATTAGATTGAGTTAGCTTATAAAACATTTTTGTTACGTAGTATAGATGATTAATCAAGATAATTAGACAAGAAGCACACTCACCGTCGGAACTATTAGTGGACGGCAAGTAAAAGCGCGAGGAGGATATTTATTATTTCCCACGCGGCGCTCTCGTTCTTTCACGGCGCTGTTAGGATTATACTTAAATTCGCGGGGTAGCGTGTAATGAGACTTACTAGGTAATGAGACTTGGCTACCTTCCATGTCGCTGACTTTCGTTTCTCCGTCGCCCTTGCCTTTGGAACTTTCTTCAACACCATTCTGATTCGCGTGCAATCTGACGAAATAGAATTTGAATTAATTGACTCATCCGGATTCGACTCGGACGTTCGATCGATCTTTTATTACCTGTGACTGAGATGTACAGGCGGTAACCAATAAGGATAATGATACAGAAGACATCGTGGTGCTAGTCAAGCGGTGTCTTCCTGTCAAATATCCCAATCAACGGTTCGTCTTTGTAGTCGTTATAATTTTTATCAGAAGAAGTGTTAAAAATCGTTTCGCATAACGGGTCACAGACACGTCAATGTTGCTTTAATGACGATTAAAAATGCTGGAACAAATGACTAAATGCACACACATGTAACGCGCGCATGTTCGATGTAAAATCGCAAAGACTGAGAGGCTCGTTGATAACGCCCGACCTGCAACGCGCGATATAATATTTTAGACATAAAGTTATAGATAATACCGTTTATCAATTCGTTTATTTACGTTTATTGTTTTATTTATCGCGTAACGACGTTTCGGAAAGTAAGAAAATATTGCGCCGAAAACATTGTAAGATCGATTCCTTTTCGCTTTGTAGTCGCTCCAGTGGGCGGTTGCTTGATGATAATGATGATGATGAAAGGACGTGCAATCTGAAGCGATTTCAATACATACTCGAGGATGACATTACATAATTTGTTTTTTTTTATGAACTTCAATGTTGGTATATACAAGCAACGAACGTACGTGACATGTCTGAATACGGGCAGTGCGATGTAATTGCATCCGCGATATCTTTTGCGCCCTGTGTCATTTCACATCGGAGTGTAAATGAATCAAGAGACACGGTAGTGTCTGTATATACGCGACGCGACGAGTTGCGAGTACCCGAGATTTTGAGATGTCGATAACCAGTTAACGGATCAAGTTCTAACTAGGTTTAATGGATAACTGGGACTAAATTTATATAAGAAAAATGTTTTTATTTTTTCTCTACGTGCCCTACGAGCGGAGATATTACGATGCAAAGTCCGAAGTGAAAAGCCCTTGCACAATGCTAGGCAACATGCAATAGAAACAGGGAACAGAAATCAGAAACCTTGTATTTATGCAGAATAGACGATGACACAGGCAATAGACACAGCATTTCCGTCACGTTGGAAATTCTGTGCCTATTGCCTGTTGCCAACCAATCATATCGGTCGAATTTTTTAGGTTTTGTATTGACGACCCTGGCGGAAATATTTCTACAAAATTTAAAAAATAATAAAAGTGTGCTACAAAATTATAATTGCCAGAATCTACTAAATCTACATGAATTTAAGAAGTGCTACAAAATTCTACATGAAAATGCTAGAATTAGAACACTTTTGTAAATTTTTGTATTTTTTTAGTGGATCTTGATCTATAAATTTTTCGGTGAAACTATGTCAAACTACAACTAATACTGATATTGTTTTCAATGTCGAAAACAGTTTTAAAAAAATTTAATTTGATTTTTGTTGTCTCTATAGGAATTATATTATAATATGACACGGTATGTGGACAGCCGCGTGTCTGCCTGAAAAAACCCGCTCTCTCAGGCGGTCACCCATCCGAGTGTGGTACCACGACATCGTCGCTTACCCTTTTTGATGAATGGACTAGTGGTGATCCTCCGACTCTGATGCTTCCTTCTTGCTTATAATCATATATTACACATCTTTATAGTGTTTCTACAATTGAAAATCTACAATTTAATAAAAAATAATACAAAAATCTACAAATAATAAAAATTTGAGAATCAACAAAATCTTAAAAAATTAAAACATCTGCTTACTCCTACTACAATTATTTATAAATGACTATAGAAATCTACCACAATTTACATATCGTAAAACTATGCAAATTAGAATCTAAAATCCAGTTTTTAGTTTCTCATAAAATATTAAAATTTTGTACGAATAGTATCAAATACCGATTTGTTTGTATAGCTCAAAAATCTATTACAATTATGGTTAATTAAAATTTGTACTTTTTAGTTAAATGTTACAAGTTTTTACACAAATCTTCCAAAATTTATTTATTATTAATAACTTCTTTATTCGCAGAAATCAAAATACTTATGTTTTTATTTTTGTGTAGTCTGTTGTAAAGTCCAATAGAAAAATACATAAATGTACAATTTTTTACCTATATAAATTTCTGATTTGTGAATGGTTTTTATTTTGCATACAATACTACAAGATCCTACAGAAAACGACAAAATCCTTAAGCCTTTTACAACTCGTGAATTCATAAAAATCTACATAAATTTGCTTTTTTTAGATGTTTATGAGATACTACAATTTTACATGGAAATTAACAGACCTTCAACCAAACTTTCAACCTTTCCATGGAAAATTGTAGTATCTTATAAAAATCTAAAAAGCGAATACATGTAAGATTTTCATGAATTCACGATTCGTAAAAGGCTAAGAATTTTGTCGTTTTCTAAAGGACCTTGTAGTATTATATGCGAAATTATAATCATTCACGAGTCAGAAATTTAATTAGGTAAAAAATTATACGTTTGAGGACTTTTCTATTGGGTCTTACAGCAAACTATACGAAAATAAAAACATAAGTATTTTGACTTCTGCGAATAAAAAAGTTATTAATAATACATCAATTTTGGAAGATTTGTGTAAAAACTTGTAACATTTAACTAAAAAGTACAAATTTTAATTAGACATAATTGTAGAAAATTTTTGAGTTGTAGTTACTATTTGTACGAAGTTGTAGTATTTTATGAGAAACTAAAAACTGAATTGGATTCTAAGTTGCACAGTTGTACATTACGTAAATTGTGGTAGATTTCTATAGTCATTTATAAATAATTGTGGTATTCTACAAGTAAATAGATGTTTTAATTTATTAAGATTTTGTTTCTTCTTAAATTTTTAAAATTTGTACATCTCTGTACTATTTTTTATAAAATTGTAGTTTTTCATGAAATACTACTTGCAATAATTTCTTGATTTGAGAACATTGTAATTTGTGGTACTATTTCGTAGATATTTCTACAAAAAATAACTATTTCTACAAAAAATTAAATATTTCAACAAAAATGTACAAATTTCTATTTCTAGTTCAATTTTGTAGTTATTCATAGAAATTTTTTCCGCCAGGGGAATTTGAGGTTATTTCCTGTTCCTATTGCTTGTTGCCTAGCATTGTGCAAGGGCCTTCAAATTCTTACATTAAATGCCATCACACACAAAATGCATAGCGTAGCACAAGCATAGCATAAGACAGCTGGACCAATGAGCATCCAGCATAAAGTCGCCATATTAATTTACATAAGATGCTTATGCGACGTTGTGCATTTTGTGTGTGATGGCCTTAAGAAACATCGTTATCGTTGTACAGTTGCTTTTGCATCTATAGATGGCGTTTTGAGAATGCTCAATTGTCTCCATGACACGTTGAAAAGAACAGCTGCATACGTGTGCGCTCATCAGGCCGCTCAGCGCACGTCAACGCGTCATACGCACGGGGGTGAAGGTAGTAGGAGAAGGGGAGAAACATCATGGCGGCAGGGCCAAACAGGATCGGAGGTAATGCGCGCGCATATCGTGAGCCGAAGCAAGCCAAACGTCGATCGGACATGGTCGCCGTCGGAGACTCGGAGACACGAAAAGTGAAAGCTGTGAAAGTGAAAAATCATTGTACCTGCCATATTGAATTGGCTGTGTCGGTGGTGCCTGGTGGATTGCGATCGCGGGATATCAGGGGCTCTTCTTCTTCTTATCCACCGAAAGACTCACACTGCCGATCAACCGTTCCAGTGTTTGAAGTGCCACAAAAATTTCCCCACGTCCACGGCACTACGTTGTCACTTGACGCTACATAATTCTTAATCGCGACCGCTTCCTTGCATTTACTGCGGTCGGCGGTTCATGGATAAGACCAGTCTAGCGAAACACGAGGAGTCGCATATGCCTAACGAACAACGCAAGTATACGTACGATACATGTCAGAAAACCTTCCATCACATAACCGACTTGAGTATGCACAAGAAGCATCACAGATGAGCGAGAAGAAGCGGTAATGTTAATGTAGTCGTAGAGAATAGTATGTAATATTCTGTGATATGTAATTTACTCGCGTAAGTAGGATTTGACGATTATAGAGTTGCTTAAGCGTAATACGTGCATACTTCAGGCCATTACGAAAAAACCAAGCAATTTAAATCATTGTGATTTAGTTGCATTTTTTTCTGCTTATTTGCATTTTTAGTTTCTCTTTGATATATTTGGTTTTCGAACTCTTTAATTGTACGGTTTTTTCTTTTTCCCACTTATTATAGAATCGTATATTCTGTTATGTGTTCTATTATTATAGACTATTTGAAATCAAAATGTATTTTATGTTACACACTTCGACATAAAAATGTATTTTATGTTAAACTTTGAAATTAAAATGTAATTCTATGTTACACACTTTGAAAGTAGAAATGTATTTTATGTTATAAATTTTGAAATAAAAATGTATTTCATTTTATATGCAATTAATTTGTTCTTTATTGCGCATTCCCTCATTTAATGACGAAAATAACATTATTTATTAACATATATTATTCTATATTATTTACAGTTCATATAGGCCGTGTTCCGATATTCACTGCCAGTATTGAAAATCTATAGTTTACGTATAACGTAATTTATAAATTTTCAGTACTGGCAGTGTATTCGGAACACAGCTAGTAGCTATAGATATAGAACGTAGTACAGGGCCAAACCACTTGGATCGCGGCGATCGCGCGGCGTTTCGTGTTTCCAATGTTACACAAAGAGCTTGCGCTTCTATTAGTATATGTTCTGTGGTCATACGAATGTGGCCGTTACGGCCGGATTGGCAGTTATTACAGTGTAGTGCTAATAAAAGAAATGTCGAGTCTATTCTGTCGTCGCGTCCAAACACATAAATGTCGGAATGACGGAGTTCGCGGACGGCTGGTTCGTGGGACATACCCTAGGCACAGAACATATACGAATAGAAGCGCAAGCTCCTTTGTAACCAGTGGAAACACGAAACGCCGCCGCGCGATCGACGCGCTCCAAGTGGTTTGGCCCTGTACTACATTCTATATTTATAGCTACTAGCTGTGGTACTAGCTGTGTTTCGAATACACTGCCAGTACTGAAAATCTATGATTTACGTTATACGTAAACTATAGATTTTTAATACTGGCAGTGTATATTGGAACACTGTTTATATGAGCCGTAAATAATATAGAATATATGTTAATAAATAATATATGTTATTTTTGTCATAAAATGAGAGAATGCGCAATAAAGAACAAATTAATTACATATAAAATAAAATACATTTTTATTTCAAAATTTTAATTTATAACATGAAATACATTTCTATTTCAAAGTGTGTAACATAGAATTACATTTTAATTTCAAAGTTTAACATAAAATACATTTTTATGTCAAAGTGTGTAACATAAAATACATTTTGATTTCAAATAAAGTCTATAATAATAGGCATTTTAATTTCAAAGTTTAACATAAAATACATTTTTATGTCAAAGTGTGTAACATAAAATACATTTTGATTTCAAATAAAGTCTATAATAATAGAACACATAACAGAATATACGATTCTATAATAAGTGGGAAAAAGAAAAAACCGTACAATTAAAGAGTTCCAAAACCAAATATATCAAAGAGAAACTAAAAATGCAAATAAGCAGAAAATGCAAGTAAATCACAATGTCGGGATCGTGATGCTTCTTGTGCATACTCAAGTCGGTTATGTGGTGCAAGGTCTTGTAACATATATCGCGTATACTTGCGTTGTTCGTTAGGCATATGCGACTCCTCGTGTTTCGCTAGACTGGTCTTATCCATGAACCGCCGACCGCAGTAAATGCAAGGAAGCGGTCGCGATTGAGAATTATGTAGCGTCAAGTGACGACGTAGTGCCGTGGACGTGGGGAAATTTTTGTGCCACTCCAAACACTGGGACGGTTGATCGGCAGTGTGAGTCTCAGTGGCGGGCGAGCGAATCCTGATCTGGATACCTGAAAAATAAAGACTTGAATTAATAAGACGATTCCAATTACTGAGAATTTTATTAACTAAATAACTTAGATAAAACAAGATAGAAAAAGATAAAACATAAATATTTTAACTAACCTTTTAGGACACGAGTCGCAAGGAAAGTTTCTCGTAGTTATATCCTCCTCAAGAGCGTGCTTTAGTCTATTATGCCTGAGTAACTGGAAAGACGTTTTGAAGCTTTTGTTACATATGTCGCACTTCAAATTGTCTGATGTCGGTATAATGACTTGAGTTCTCTTTCGCCCGTTCTCATCCTCCGATATTATCAGGGATATAGTCACAGTATTATCCTCACTGTCAAAATCTTAGAGCGACGACGACACCGTACTACTCGTTGTCTAATAAATTACTCGTTGTTGCTTGTTGTTATGGCGATCAATGGCGATGTGACTCAGCAGATTCAGCTCCATGCCCGATTGACTGTCTTCGGCACCTTCGGCTTGCTTCGGCTCACGATATGCGCGCGCATTACCCCCGATTCTGTTTGGCCCTGCCGCCATGATGTATCTCCCCTTCTCCTACTAGTTGCACCCCCATGACCCTAGGCGATGGTGTGTGCCCGTGGCGAGATTATAATGAACTATAACCTAGAAGAGGATAATGAATATAGACACCGCAGGGAGAGGATTGATTCGCACAATTCTTTATTTCTTTGGGCCCCACGGACTCGAGTTCATCTCTGCGGACACACAATTATCTAACAAGCTGGCTCTTGTATAGGCATCTGATGGATCACAATGTTATATTTCTCGCACTTCAAATCACTTATTTAGCAAGTACTTTTTAATATTTCTTGTAATTTATAATATATTGCAGTGTAAACATGTTGAATTATAAATAACCTAAATCTTAATTATTAATTGGGCAAACCTAGACAATTAGGGCCTATACGAGAAATCAATCGCCACTTAAATATGTTGTAGGGGAGGTCTTTCTGAGTAATTCTACGGAAGAAAAAAGTGGAGGACGGCATTGGTTTTAGAAGATATAGCAAATTGAAATTTGCTTAATTGACAGTTATTTTGAGCTTTATGAGATATATGTATATATGAGAGACTAATGGCGTTTTCGATTTGCTACTCGACCCGACTCGGGTCGCATCAATGGACGTGGAATACATAATAGATATGTATGTATTCCACGTCAATGATGCTAGAGTCCTGTATACATGATGCGACCCGAGTCGGTTTGAGTCGTAAATCGAAAACGCCATAATATTATACCAAAGTACAATGGGGAGCAAAAATGAGTTCCTTTTTTGGTGTAGATGAGCGCGCTATCTGTAGGGACAGTCGCTGCACTTACTGCACCTACTTACCTATGCTCATCTACACCGAAAAAGGAACTTATTTTTGCTCCCCATTGTACATGCGTGGACAGAGGAGCGCGTTTCACGGGTCGGGGGGTTGCGGGGGATTGCTCCCCCCATCTGCACCCTTTCTCCCAATCCTGTACAGGGTGGACCTCACTTCAACTTACAAAGCACATCTTGAAAGTTGAAGCGAGGTATATGAAAAGTACATATTTATGTGTAAGTTGAAACACATACAAAGCACATACTTATAAAGCGCGCCATTAACCTATAGGTTAGTAACGCGTTTTATAAGTATGCGTTTTGTAAGTTGAAGCACATACAAAGCACATACTTGTAAAGCGCGCAACTAACCTATAGGTTAGTGACGCGCTTTATAAGTATGCGCTTTGTAAGTTAAAGCACATACAAAGCACCTACTTGTAAAGCGGGCCACTAATCCATAGGTTACAAGTATGTGCTTTGTAAGTTGAAGCGAGGTCCACCCTGTACAGGATTGGGAGCGGGGTTGCGGATGAGGGGGCCGAAGGCCCCCTCCGCACCCCCCTCCCCAACTCGTGTGGAACGCGCATGTGCTTGAGTACATTAGTTATAATTAATCCGACTTAATCTCTATAATATATGTCAAGATCAAAGTCAACGGCGTGGTGTTACTTTATAATATCTAATAAAAAGCATTAAAATTCTGAAATTTTAATTTGCTATATTATATAAACCAATGCCGTCCCTCACTTTTTTCTTGAGTAGAATTACTCAGAAAGACCTCCCCTACAACATATTTAAATGGCGATTGATTTTTCGTATAGGCTCTAATTGTCTATGTTTACCATTAATTGCTCTTTTCCAACAATATGCAAAAGAAATTCGATGTCTATTGATGACCATATCGAATAAATGTTATGTTTTCTGAAATAGTTACTATAACGAACGATTTAAAAAAGTATGGTATATATTACGTATTTATGTGTATATGATTACCATATTAATTTGATATAATGTTCAAAAAATAGAAATAAATCTTTTATGGAAGTAACTTTATCTAAATATTTTTAGCAACGAATACGTGATCATGTAAAGGATTTTTGGGAATTAAAATAAAAGGTACACTAGAAATATTTATATTCTACAATGATATTATTATATACATTGAACATCGTAATGATAATGACTATCGACATTTATATCTCTGATGAAATCAAATCTAAATATTTTTGTATTATAACTTAGAATTATATCTGACAGTTTGACATTCCTAAATGTGTGTAGTTTGTATAAATTTATAAATTATTTAAAAAATTGAGACAAAATATGAATATATCAAGCAAAGTCCAGTTTGTCGGGAGCAGATTATGCAAAGTGTTTGCTATATATAATATAAATTTTGTCGAAAGGAAAACTACTGATTTGTTACAGGATTTGGCATGTATGTGCAATGTTATTGGCATAATGTTAGTAGATAATATATGTACAATATAGTTGGTTAATAAAATAAGGCAATTAATAATTTATAAGTACAGCTTGACCTTGTACTGGAAACTTTGGTTTCGGCACTCAAGAGCACATTGACTTGGGAATCAAGTACGATCCTAGTATCGGTTTGGACTTCTACGTTGTACTTGGACGTCCAGGTTAGTAATACCTACATTAATTTTAATTATATACAGAAAATCAGGAAATATATAATAGATATTTTTGTCTTGTGGTATAGTATATTTATATGTTTAAATATGCTGAAGGAAATGTTTTATATTTTTAATTCACGTTTATTTCACTGAACGTGTTATTTGATTGAGATTACACTTTAGTTAAATATCATGTCAAACATATATATTATTAAATATGTATTTGATTTGTAGAATTTAACGCAGCATATAGAAGAAGAAAGACTGGTACCAAAAAGGATGCCATGAAGTGGTTTAAGCAAAAATATGATTGTATTATTATAGCTGAAAAAAAATAATATATGTAATATACTATGATAAAAAATTTTATGGAAAAAGCATAGTATATTACATATATTATTTTTTTTCAGCTAACTATAGGATTTTCAGCTAAATATAGGATTGGACAGCTATATATATATATATATAGTTTGTCCAATCCTATATTTATATAGAATTGTAAAATAAAAATCTTAATATTTTAATGAGATCTAACTAAGATCACAGTTTTCAAACATATAGAAATGTTTTTTATATTACATTTATTTTAAAAATACGTTGCTTTATTAATAAACATATAGCAAGTGATTTGCGCGACTTCTATTTGCGTAAATGGATTTCGCATTATTGTATTACTGGTTATTTTTTTCATATATAATATTAATAATCAATACAAAGGAAATAGCCATACGGTCCAAGCTTGGATCTTAGGCAGCTCAATATAATAATTTTCAATATGTATTTAATACGCGTATTTTCCAACATATTAAACTGCGCGCCGATTATTTGTCGGACTTAAAACACAGCTATTGTTGGAACATTAAAAATTTCCTTTCCCTTCCCTAATTAAATCGATATCCATTTAATATTAAAATCACTGTAAAGAACTTATTGCGAAAAATATTACCCCAGCTAGGGTTCGAACCTGGAATCTCCCGCATTCCGTTCGGGCGTCTTACCAATTCGACTACCGGGGCATGTGGTAATATTTATCGCAATAACCGGATAACAATAATTTGAACGTCTTTCTCAGGCGACGTGAATTATCATACTTATAAATTACCTATAAATAAGAAGTTCGCCCATGCGATAAACCGCTTCTCGATAGGGAAGTGCCCATGGCAGTTTCTGTAAACGCAATTGTAAAATTATTATGATAATATTATCATAATAATCATGATAATATTGTCATAATAATTATGATAATATTGTCAAAATATTTCAAAAATATCTGTGGCTTTAAAAATTATATATATATATAGGGGAGACCGGGGTCAAACCGTCAGTTTTTTTTCGGTGCCGATTTTTAACAACAAAATAAATAATTTTAGTTAAATGTGGTAAATTATTGTAAAGAGTGAACCTTTAGCTACAAAATTTATATAGGAAATTTTTGTCTACGTCGCTTTGTTTAACCGGTATAGAGCAAAAACGACAACGGTGGAAAAATTGAAATCTCAAAAATGCCGGGGTAGAACCGTCACCCCCCGGGGCAAATCCGTCACACTGCATTTTCAATACAAATACGTACATCTGATCCTGAAAAATGATAGGATACATTTTAATAATTGTTTTTTAAGAGAAAAATTTAAAAATTAATTTTTTTAAATTTTTACTGACATTGCCATCGCCAAAGTTACGAGGGTTCCTCTTTCCGCAGAAGTCACTCGCCCGATTTCTTTCACTCCTCGACGTCCGATGACTCTATTCGGTGTCTGAACGGTTGTAATTCCCGTCTCATCCATATTCCATATGCAGTGAGCCTGGAATTGATGAGAAACGTTTTTTCGACCAAAACTGGCAACATTTATTCATCAAATTGAGAATATTAATCGACGATTACTGGCAATCACGATATACGCGTTTTTAAGATTTGAAATTTATTATAAACTAATAAATTTTTCAAATCCTTTTCGTGTATTTCCAAGTACACGAATTTCCAACCTACTAAACTGCGTGCCAACCGATTTGTCAGACTTTAAAACACAGTTTCGTTGGAGAATTAAAAATCCCCTACCCCCCTGATTGAAAGAAATTATTGCGAAAAATATTACCTCAGCCAGGGTTTGAACCTGGAACCTCCCGTATACCGTGCGGGTGTCGTGCCAATTCGACCACTGAGGCTGTGATAATATTAGTCGCAATAATACATATTAAGGTGACTAAGTAATAATAGTAAGATGGAACACCGATATTTCAGTCAACGGTGTAAATTCAAACGAATAAGTAACACATTAACTTCGCCAGTGATTAAACCAAATTGAGAATATTAATCGACGATTACTGGCAATCACGATATACGCGTTTTTAAGATTTGAAATTTATTATAAACTAATAAATTTTTCAAATCCTTTTCGTGTATTTCCAAGTACACGAATTTCCAACCTACTAAACTGCGTGCCAACCGATTTGTCAGACTTTAAAACACAGTTTCGTTGGAGAATTAAAAATCCTCGGATTTTTGACTTGAATTTACACCGTTGACTGAAATATCGGTGTTCCATCTTACTATTATTACTTAGTCATCTTAATATGTATTATTGCGACTAATATTATCACAGCCTCAGTGGTCGAATTGGCACGACACCCGCACGGTATACGGGAGGTTCCAGGTTCAAACCCTGGCTGAGGTAATATTTTTCGCAATAATTTCTTTCAATCAGGGGGGTAGGGGATTTTTAATTCTCCAACGAATCTGTGTTTTAAAGTCTGACAAATCGGTTGGCACGCAGTTTAGTAGGTTGGAAATTCGTGTACTTGGAAATACACGAAAAGGATTTGAAAAATTTATTAGTTTATAATAAATTTCAAATCTTAAAAACGCGTATATCGTGATTGCCAGTAATCGTCGATTAATATTCTCAATTTGGTTTAATCACTGGCGAAGTTAATGTGTTACTTATTCGTTTGATTTATTCATCAGTTAACACACCTGGAAATAAACGCAAAGAACCTTTCTACATTTGTTACTAGTGGCACGTGCTAAACTTGTCGCTTCTGGTTTGCGTATGGATAATATTGGATGTCGTTTGAGAAAGCTGCTTAGCCAATCTTCACCGGCCATGCGAGCGGCTTCCCACGATGCTGGTAACTTCAGATTCAATTTTTTAGCTCAAAAACTAAACCACGGGTTTCTTTCGCAGACCACCCAAAGTACATATCGTTGCAATGTACTAAGTATTCCACCAAAGTCTTTTCAGTTTCAGAGTCCATAATCTATATTTGAAATTAAGACGTTGCATGAATATAAACTTTGCTGAGCAGAGTGCATGCTTTTAAAAATTAATAATCGTTAAGTACTCACCGAGAAGCGTCCTTTATATAGTACGACCACGTCATCCAAGTGTTCTATCACATCGTTGTTTTTCTTCAACCAGTCGTTCAACGTGGTTCTCCGGACATCGAATTGTTTTGCGGCTGCGTAAGCACTCATTTTATCTTTTTTCACCGCAAGAACTGCCTTCTTGAGTTTCTCCTTGTCGACGGGAGTCGTTTTGCGACGATACGTGCGTACCATTTCCCTATGTATACAAAGTAACGCACGCGCAAGAGAAGACAGAATCACGCTCGAGGGAAATCTAAACTGAAATCGCCCTGAGCTGAAGTCGTGCGCCTGGCGCGCCACAGTGACGAGACTGCCGGATTTGCCCCGGATGCTTACTGACGGATTAGCCCCAAATACAAGTTTCAGGTTTGATTGCCTACGAAATATTAGACACAACGATAATGAAAAAACTACACTGGATTCGTGTTCAGCATGCATTACTCTTTATAGTCACGTACCTCGAGATTTGGAAAGCAAATATTATTAAAGATATTACAAAATTTCCACGCGCAGAAAATTTTACTTTCACCTTCCGAAAACACGTTTGCCCTCGTAAAAATCATAACACGGCAGGTAACCTGCCAAAACTCCGTTGGTCACATGGATACCGTAAGAAGCGTTTACAATGTTAATAGCAAGTTTGCACAATATACAGGTTCCAAGATATTTGATTTGACGGTTTTACCCCGTAGACGGTTTAGCCCCGGTCTCCCCTACATTAGTAGGTGTGTATAATATCGATATTTTTTAAAGGTATAGTATTTTTTCTTATATTAAATGTGAGTCTTATTCGGCCTGACTGGCAGTAATTTATTCTTAAAAGAACAAGAACAAGTTATTGACAATAATAAATCATTGCGCGTCAAATTACAATATTACTGTCATAGTTAAAATTGCGTGAGTCGACGAACAGTTAGAAAGAGTACTTATTGAGAAGACATACTCGTCTCTTTTAACTTTGCTTATATTATTCGTCAATGAGAATAGAATTCTGTACAGTTATAAACACGACATCATATCACATATTGCATTCAGCGTATGTTCACTAAAGAATGGTACTAATTGTAAATCTTTTACAATTGTTTTTCCTGCATTTTTTAAAGACTTTTAAACTTTGTCATGTTTTCGCTTTCTTTGATCAAAATCTCAACAAACAGCTGCAATATATTAAAATAAAATGTGGGGTTAATATCATTTGTCGTGAATGCCATTTGGTGCCTGAAACATAAACAACATAATGCACATTTGTGAAATAATGAGGTAAAACAAATATTACCGTGAGACATTTATTTCTTTATTTATTTTGAGATTAATCGTTTTTTAAATACCATGATAATTTCGGTAAGAGTTTACAATAACTTACGCAGCTTGGATTACTTTGACCTTGACATATGTTGTCAAGGTCACCCTTCTGAGTGACCTTCAGAAGGTTTTAGTCGGCGGTCGCTGTTTATTAAAAAGTTATACACAAAAAAAGTTTGGAAAATATAGCAGCTATTTTGAGTATTGGAAGGCATAAACAACTAATATTACGTTTTTTTTTAAAGCAGAGAATACTTTGTTTCGCGAGTATGTGCTTCAACTTACAAAGCACATACTTGTAAAGCGCGTCACTAACCTATAGGTTAGTGGCGCGCTTTACAAGTATGTGCTCTCTAAGTTGAAGCACATACAAAGCACACACTTGTAAAGCGCGCCACTAACCTATAGGTTAGTGACGCGCTTTACAAGTATGTGCTTTGTAAGTTGAAGCACATACTCGCGAAACAAAGTATTCTCTGCTTTAAAAAAAAACGTAATATTAGTTGTTTATGCCTTCCAATACTCAAAATAGCTGCTATATTTTCCAAACTTTTTTTGTGTATAACTTTTTAATAAACAGCGACCGCCGACTAAAACCTTCTGAAGGTCACTCAGGAGGGTGACCTTGACAACATATGTCAAGGTCAAAGTAATCCGAGCTGTGTAAGTTATTGTAAACTTTTACCATAATTTCAAATTTATTCTTTCTCTAATGTGCGTTTAAACACTTGTGATAACGCATTGTGTGGTAACACACACAAGAGAGGAATCCTTTGTAATATACTTTATGTTTTTTTTACAATCTTTAAATTTAATGTGATTATATCATTCAATAATTTGTTTTATTATATTTAATAGTATGTATTTGCAATTATTGAATTCATGATTAATATCAGATATTGTAAACATTTATGTAAATCTGATTACTATTAATATTATTGTAGGTAATTAATTGTTGTCAATTGGAAGAAATAAAGTAAAATTTATTTAAAAAAGGGTTCTCTTGTGCAGTGCACGATAGAACCAGCGATTATTACCGGATACCCTGTATATTATTGAAGGGTATATATTGTATTATTAACAAAATTAAAACCAAAACAAAACTTAATAAAGAATTATATATACAATATATATGTATACATATATAATACCATTACATAAATATACCATTATTTATGTCAATATCATTTGTTACCTCCACTAGTAAGAAGACCAGTACCGAACCAAGGATATAAAACATCATAAAGAGAACTCTTTTCGATGTTTTGTGCTGCTTAATATTATTTGAGATTATAAAAGGTAATAAGTTAAACGTTATTTAATTCAAATACTAATAGTACATGTAATAGATAATCAATTAATTGATTTTGAAAGTATTTTAAACATTCCATTATCTCTAATAGCTTATTTACCAATAAATATGTTGTTGGAAATTTAAAAAAATAAATATATATCTTAATTATCGCGAATGTATTAATAATAAAAACAGAATTAAATGTTTTTATGTTTTTTTATTACCTCTAAATCATTTGGATGATGGATGAATACTGCAGCAAGAAAAATTTCCCATATTCTACAAATGGGATAGTATTGGTTGTTCATGGTAACCAGAATTTTCCATAGTTTCTCTAATAAATGTATGTATACCTTTACTATGTAAACTCACAGAAGTATTATAAACTTAAAAAGGACCCTATAGGAAAAATAACGTCTAAAATTAAAGATTTGGCCAAGTCTTGGTTTAGCATGAACATTATTAGTGAACACGTTTTTAACCAACTTAATTGTACTAATGGAAACCTCCCACGTTGTTACGGACTTCCGAAGATTCATAAAGATGGCTTATCACTACGGATTATTGTCTCTACTTTGGTTCTACTAGTTTTACGTTCAAGGTCAGGTTTATGAGTAAATCTTCGGCAGTCCGATGGGTTCTCCTCTTTCTCCTATTTTAGCTGACATTGTTATTGATGATTTGGAGACACATTGTTTGCGGTTACTCAGTTTTCATATTTTCTTTTTTAAAAGATACGTAGATTATATTTTCGCGATAGTTCCTAGGTCGGGGATTGATGAGTTGTTGGATGTTTTCAACGGTTATCACTCTAGATTAAAATTTACATACGAATTGGAAAATAATTGTTCTTTAAGTTTTCTTGACACTACAGTGATTCGAGAGGGAAACGTTTTACTCACGAATTGGTATCGAAAACCCACTTTCTCAGGACGATATATAAATTATTATTCAAATCACCCTCTTAAATACAAAGTTAACATTATACGTAATCTTGTTGACCGGGCTATTCTTTTGTCTGACGCACGTTTTCACAATTTTAATATAATAGAAATAAAAAAGATTCTTTCTAATAATTGTTATCCAACAAAAGTGGTTAATAAGTATATTAATGCCCGACTTAACGAATTACAGAATGGAAATAGTAATAGTAATGAGCTGTGTAGATCTAGCTGTGACAATGCAACCCAAGATCCTATTAAATTTATTACTATACCGTATGTCAAAGGTCTCAGCGGTGATGTTGGCCGTACAATGCGTGACGTTAAATTTAGAGTACTTTTCACTATTCCGAAGAAGTTAGATTGCGTTATTAGAAAAGGAAAAGAGAAGCTACAAGATCTTAAACAGACTGAGTTGGTATATAAGATTGATTGTGCAAATTGTAATGCTACATACATTGGACAAACAAAAAGGCACTTGGAGACACGCATTAATGAACATTTCCGTGATATTAAAGAGAATGTCGACAATCATTTTGTTGTCAGTCAGCACCGTCTCACTTACAATCATGATTTCAATTGGCATCAACCTGAGATTTTATATGTATAAAGAGAGACAACTCAAGAAAAGAGAAATCTCGCAAATGTTTTTTATCAAAAAATATGTTTGCACAATCAATCTTCAAAAAGACACTGAAAATCTACCTGGGACTTACGAACGTGTTATCAGTGCCACTTACTGCACTTTTTGTTTTTGGTTCTGTTCGTTTTTATTTGGGAACACTTTTTGTCTTTCGTCTTTTATTTTTATTGTGACTTTGACTGTTATACTGTCGGGATGTATTCTCTGATATGGCTTGCGACGTTTCTCTTTTCACGTTACACCTCTTTTATATTTTTTCTTGACGCTCATGATTTGTAAGCTTTTTTAATTAATTTTATTATTAGCTTTATTTTAATTTTTGACTTTTGATTAACCAATTTTTTCTTTGACTTATCTTTTCTTTTTGACTTTTATTTCATTGTCGATAATGTCGATTTTTAATTTTTTAGCTTTACGTTCGTATGACGTAGTTAGGGCACGATGTCAGCGACGTTATGGACGTCATGTATGCGGATATGTTAATTAAGTTTGTAATTGCTCTTCTCACTTGAAAAGGACCGAATTACGGTCAAAACGTTGTGAGTTAAATATATTGAATTTTTGGCCAGTTGGGTCGAGAAAGAACGACTGTTATTATTTTTAATTTATTTACTGGCGAAGGAAGATTTTGTTTTGTTATTATAAATATTGTTTAAAATATAGAGGAACTCGAGGCATAATAGGAACTCTAAGGTTTAAACTAGTTTTAAACATATTAAAAATAAATAAATATACTTGGTTTTGCGCCAAATTATTCTTTAAAATATCCATTAAAAGAAAGACACAGGATTTATTGCAAAAAAAGTAGTTTAAAAGGATGATATTGTTGCGCCCGTGCTGAGACGCCCGGTAGATGCCTCGAAAGGCAGTAGCAAAGCGTTCCCTGATGGCGTGTCCAACGACGAGCGTAAGCTGTTGACAAACAGTCACCCTTTAGATTCTGCGCCGGGCCTTGGAGCCGAACGGACGTTGTATCCGAGCCTTGCGAGCCTTGCTTTGCTTGTATTCCGGGCTTTTCATTAAATCAAATCAGTTCCAACTTAAACTGTGAGCCTTTATTCCCGGAACCGGGAGTGCGCGCCGCGTTCGCGAGTGACTGTGCGAGTGTACGAGTGAGCGGCGAACGTGACAGCGGCGAGCGCAACAATATTATTGTTTTATTGAAAGCGTGATAAGTTTTTCCTATTATGCATTTTATGTGGGGCATAATGGGATATACCCTCATAGAAAAGTATTACTGAAGTACTCAGTAATAAATTACTGAGTCTAGTAATTTTTTACTGGCGATTAGTATTTTATTCTTGTATTTCAGTAGTTGAACTACTGGTAAATGAGTAATGTGTAGTAGTATTAGTAGTTCTTCCGGGATCCGAAGTACTGAAACAAGTACTTCAGTATTTGCTTATATAGTAAAAAAGTACTGAAGTATTAGAGATTCTAGTAGTTGAGCTTAGACGTGAAGTACTGATAGAATGAGTAAGTAGTTTTCTTATAGTAATTCATTACTTGGTCTAGTACTTAAGTACTGGTATAGATGAGATTCAACACTGGGGCGGCAAACGCCTGAAGTACTGAATTCATATAATTCATTGTCCTTAAGGATCGACAGGAGTCATTTATTACTATATAGAATCGTAAAATCCGTATTAAGTAAATGTCCCTATTTGTGACCATGTAAGATTTTTGCATAAGTTAATAAGAGAGGAAAGTACTCTATAATGATTTAAATCAAAAAACAATTATACCCAACTCAAGATTAATCATTTTTGTATCGAAAACTTGTTTTATTCAGTTTTAAACATAATCTAATAAATATAGAAAAAGAAATTGCAGACTATGTATATGTACGCATTAGTGACCGCCTGATTTAATTTTGGCCCTATTAGTGACCCCTCGTCTGACCCGGTTAGTGACCGGTACATTCGTACATTATCCATCGAATGTACCATTTAGTGACCGGCAAATTAATTTTCGATCCTGATGAAATAAAGTTGGATTTTCTCGCTACTTAGAGACTGTGGTTATATTTATCGTCAAATGGCCTCATTAGAATAAAATATTTTATTGTATTTCATAAAAAAATCACTCAATAATTGATAAGTATAAAGTAAGTATTTTGAAACCGTGGTCACAAATCGGTACAAAACACACGATGAACACACGATGTCCCAATTAGTGACTTAACCTAAAATAATATCGTTTTTTCTAGAGTTTTCCCTTGAGCATACTCGTACAAATGCAACTCACATTCGTCTAGAAGAGTATGGAAAGATATTAAGTACGTTTTTTGGAAACAAGCAGCAAAATTTACTGCCACGACTAGTTTTCTTGAGCCGATCACAAATGAAGACATGCGTGTTTTTGCTGTACCTATCTGTAAAATTCGCCTATATACTCAAACTACCAACCTTTTCCGGAATACACGAGTAGCACAACACTTATTATCTTTCACTGATAGTTTTGCGCAGTATTGTTCCTTAACACTTTTTTTGACGACGTAACAAAGCTGTGACTGTGCCGCGACAAACGCCATAGATCTACTAACGTGACGACAAGCATGCGCTCGATCTGCCACTGATGGCGACACGAGCACCTTATTTCACATTTTCACGAGAATTTGTTAGTTAAATATCATTAAAACCGTATATCAAACCGTAGCTTATTAATCGCAAAACATGATAAATATTCTTTTCAAAGATGAATTATTTACAACTTCTGATTATTTTAAAACGTCCGCAAATGGTCACAAATAGGGTCATGGTCACAAATAGGGACATTTACCTTATGGCATAAATTATTCACTTACAATAATGATTACAAAAAACATTTTATTT